>PVJS01060577.1:0-11213 GCA_004027185.1 Glis glis | reverse complement strand
CTTTGGGAGGCAGAGACCTGAGGATCCGGGTTCGCGGCCAGCCTCAGCTCACTCTCTCTCTCTCTCTCTCTCTCTCTCCTTAGTGAGGCCTCCGCAACTTCGTGAGACCCGGTTTCAAAATAAAGTATAAAAAATAGGGCCGGGGACGTGGCGTGGAGGTAGAACGCCCCTGCGTTCAATCCCCGGTACCGCAAAAAAAAAAAAAAAAAAAAAAAGTATGGGATTACAAGCAAATGCTACCAGGCCTGGCTGTGGCAAGGCTTTCTACTTAACAATCTAGTCTCTGTACTCCATCACATTAATAATCTTTATCACACACCATTTGGGTTATGAGTGCTGGGCCAGACTACATGGAGATAACATCTTGGAAGGGCAAAACCAATAAGCCCACTCTAGAAACTACTTTCTAACCAGAGGGGACAGAAACTACTCAGAAGCCAACAGTGGGGATAGAATATGAATGGTTTACAATGTATATATAAAAAGAAGAGGCTGGCGGCTGGTGTGGTGGCGCATGCTTGTAATCCCAGTACTTGGGAGGCCGAGACCAGAGGATCCAGGTTCGTGGCCAGCCTCAGCTACTTTGTGAGGCCCTCCGCAACTTCGTGACACCCGGTTTCAAAATAAAGGATTAAAAATAGGGCCAGGGGTGTGGCTCGGAGGTAGAACGCCCCTGGGTTCAATCCCTGGTACCGCAAAAAAAAAAAAAAAAAAAAAAAAGAGGCTGGGCATGGTGAAGGTACTGGAAGGGAAATCCCTTCTCACAACATCAGGGACATCAGGAACAGGAGCCTTCCAGAAAGCTATTTTCTATAAGCCTGGTAGGCAGAGTCCCAGACACTGAACACAGAAAGAGCAGTTCGTTCTTACTCCCTCTTGCTGCCCCTCATCTTTATCTTCCAGCCCAAGATCATCTGGCTGAAGAACAAGATGGACATCCAAGGCAACCCCAAGTACAGAGCCCTCAGTCACCTGGGAATCTGCTCCCTGGAAATCCGCAAGCCCGGTCCTTTTGACGGAGGCATCTACACCTGCAAGGCAGTGAATGCGCTAGGGGAGGCATCTGTGGACTGTCGGGTGGATGTGAAAGGTAAGGGCAGGAGGAGTGCCTTGGGTGCCCTCATCTCCTCTCCCCACTGTGCAGAAGTCAGTGGCCAGAGACACAAGCTGGGATGGAAGCGGGCTTCCTCCCCCTCCAGGGCTGCTTGTCATCATCATTAGAATGTGTTTGAGGAGACATTTTTCGCAAAGGGGAAACCTAAAGCACAGGAGGTAACTGGTTTACCCAAGATTTTCAGTGTTGCTTAGTTGAGGAGCTGGCGCTGTCAGTTCTCCCTCAGGTTGCTTTCCTTTAAGCTAGCCAATCTTCTGGCCCAGTCCAGAAAAACTGCAGCTGTTTACTGGGGTTTATTTTCCTTTCCCCTCTGGTTTGCTTAAAGGCAATATTGCCTATCCTCCCTAGCTCTTTAAAGTATTCATTATTTTATCCATCCCTGTCACCTTGTTCAGATTGCCATCATTGCAGCTAGTCTATTATCTGTCTGTCGATCTGTTTCCTCACTACACCATATGCATTGTGAGGGCAAGGACAGTTCTCCCAGTGTCTAGCCTATTTCCTGACACTCAGTGAGCACTGTCTAAATGTTTGTTGCATGAATCAGGAATAAATGGACCTGTATATATATTATTCTATTCTTCCCTATGTATAAACTCCCTAACTAGCATGATGGACTTGCCAAAAAACTAAAATAAAATGTCCCTTCCCAATGTTCTGAAGGAATGTTTCCCAGAGATTTCTGAGATGTTAACACTGCAAAATGTCTGCATTCTTGCAGCTCCTAATTGAGGCTACCTACAAGGACATGGTACCTGAGGACGGTAAGGAAAGAGGGGCAGGATGTCTCCATAGATTGTTTCGTGTTTATGGCTAGTGTTGTTGAGTCTGCGATAGATGTGTATTCCTGAGCCTCTCGACCTTGTACCCTTGGTGACCACTTTTAAAAAATGAACACCATCACCCCTGTGGAGGGAATTTGCCATATACAAAGTCTACTTCTGTCATATCCTCTGTATGCCTCTATTCCCCAAGTTGGTCACAGGAACCAAACCTCATGGTTCTCTGAAGAAGGCTGAGAGCATCTACCCACTCTTGAGGGGCTCTGTGGAAGGAGCTGGGCAGGTACTGTGAGAAAAGGTGTCAGGGAAGGGTTAAGAATGAAGGAACAGAGCCAGGCACGGTGTCGCACGCCCGTAATCCCTGTACTTGGGAGGCTGAGACAGGAGGATTGCAGGTTTGAGGCCAGCCTCAGCAATTTGGCAAGATCCTCTGCAACTTAGTGAGACACTGTTTCGAAATAAAAAATTTTAAAAAGGGCTGGGGGTATAACTCGGAGGTAGGATGCCCCTGGGTTCAATCCCCAGTACCAGGGGTGGGGGGGGGGGAGAACAGGCAAGAGTCCCCACCACAAAGTGGCAGGGTGAGTGGGGACAGAAGCTGCTCCTGTCCATTAAGTGTTTCCACCTCAGTACCATAAGGAGGGTAGGAAACAGATTAGCTCCTTCATATTGTACCTTAAGTTTCATGCATTCCTTTCTATCCAAGAGAAGAAAATCATCCTTTCATTATATGTCAACAATAACTTCACATTTGGGTGTGTGGTTCCCAAATAGCACCTTTTTGGCAGAGGGTAACTCAGATTACCACTTAGAATTTGGTAGCTCCTTCAAGCATGGTGGCGCATGCCTGTAATCCCAGTACTTGGGAGGATGAGACAGGAGGATTGCAGGTTCGAGGATAGCCTCAGCAAGTAGTGAGATGCTCATCAACCTAGCGAGACCCTGTTTCAAAATAAAAATAAAAATAGGACTGGGGGTGTAGCTTGGAGGTAGAATGCCCCCCTAAGTTCAATCCCCAGTATCACAAAAGAGAGGAGGGGGAGGAGGGAGGGAAGGAGGGAGGAAGGAAGGAAGGAAATAAATTGAGGAGTAAAGTGAAAGAGAATCTCGTGAGAGAATGAGCTCCCAATGTCCCCCTGACTTGTAGCTCCTGACTGAGGAAAACTGAGAATGATTTCAATCCCCAAAGCCATTTACTTAAGCCAATCACTGATGTGTAGCAAATGAAAACCCTAAGGGATGCATTAAAAGCAGGGACTCTCAGGAGAGTGCTCTGTGCCAGCTGGCTCTCAAACACACTTCTCTCCTTCTCCCCTTCTCCCCCCCTCTCTATCAATGCTGTGTTGTGTTGCTGTGTGGCCCTTCTCCCTCTCTCAGGGCCAGTGCCCAGCAATGAAGCTGGGCAGGTAATGAATTCACAGCACAGGCCCCAGGGACCATGACGAGGGTGGCCTCAGCGTCCCAGGTGTGTTCTGGCTGGCTGCTATGATGGCCACAACATACCCTTCTCTTTTCAGGGCCTCCAGGAAGCCCAACTGTGACAAGATTGTGTTCTTAAGGAGCTTCAGCACAATGTCTGGTTTGGAATAATCTAAATAAATCTGTGGATCCTCAGTGTATAAGTGTCCACCTGTTTGAGCCTTTCCATATGGGAAAAAACTTAGAAGGTTGGAATCCTGCTGGGCGTGGTGGTGCACACCTGTAATCCCAGTACTTGGAGGCTGAGACAGAAGGATCTTGGGTTCTAGGTCAGCCTCAGCAACCTAGCAAGACCCTCAACAGCTTAGTGAGACTCTGTTTCAAATTAAAAATAAATAAAATATGACTGGGAGTATAGCTCAGAAGTAGAACACCCCTGGGTTCAATACCAAAACAAACAAACAAAAAGATCGTATAGAGTCCCAAGACCCTAAGTCTCCTCTTTCTTCTCTTCTATATCCACATCCTTTTCCAGAGAGGTCTCTGACACTGTCCTTTTCCCTAGACAACCCATACAGAACTTCGTTCAACTCTCTAGAGTCCGAGGTATGGGAAAGCAGTAAGGATGAGTGCTGTCTTCCTCTATGGGCTTTTCCAATACAAGTTGGGATAACAGGATGCAAATCCACCACAAACTGGCAAATAGCAGGATATATAAGTACATACATAGATAATTAAAAACAGAGCCTCACTTGGGAGGCTGAGACAGAAGGATCTGCAGGTTCAAGGCCAGTGCATGGCAACTTAGTGAGACCCTGTTTCAAAATTTAAAAAAATACAAGACTGGAGGTATAGCTCAGTAGTAGAATGCCCCTGGGTTCAAGGCCCAGTACACACTGAAAAGGGACAGAACTCTAAGGTCTGAGGGTTAGGATGTGTGGTTCCCTTGCTTATATTTGTTTTCATTCTTTTTTGGGGGGTGAGGGGTTACTGGGGATTGAACCCAGGGGCATTCTAACTCCTAGCTATACCCGCAGCCCTATTTTATTTTTTATTTTGAGACAGGGTCTCACTAAGTTGCTAAGGTTCTCGCTAAGTTTCTGTAGCTGTCTTCGAACCTATGATCTTCCCATCTCAGCCTCCCAAGTACTGGGATTACAGGCATGCACCACCATGCCTGGCTCATTTTCATCTTTATAACAAATAAGATATTGAGGCTGGGAGCAGTGGTGAAGGCCTGGAATCCCAGTACTTGGAAGGCTGAGATGGGAGGATTGAAGGTTTGAAGACAGCCTTAGCAACTTGTTTCTCTCTTTTTTTTTTGTGTGTGTGGTACTGGGGATTGAACCCAGTAAAAAATAAAATAGGGCTGGGGGTATAACTCAGAGGTAGAATATCCCTGGGTTCAATCCTCAGCACCAAATAAAATAATTAATAATAATAATAATAATAAAAGACATTGAAGACATACTGTAGGCCTGGAGTGGTGGTGCACACTTGTAATCCCAGTACTTGGGAGGCTGAGACAGGAGGATCGCAGGTTCGCGGCCAGCCTCAGCTACTTAGTGAGGCCCTCCGCAACTTGGTGAGACCCTGTTTCAAAATAAAGAATAAAAAATAGGGCTGGGGGTGTAGCTTGTAGTAAAATGCCCCTGGGTTCAATTCCTGGTACCACACACGAAAAAAGAAGGCATACTGTGATAAAATCCTCCCAAAAGGGCAGTAGTTCCTCCCATCCTTATATGGCCATGTTGCTCCTCCCATCAAGAGTTTGATTCTGTTTCCTCTTCCCTTGAATCATGTGACTCGCTGTGTCAGTTCTGAGCCTGGGCCTTCAGAGGTCTTGTAGTTTTGCTTTTGGTCTTGGAAATCAGCTCCCATGTAAAGAATCTCAGGCTAGATTACTGAATTATAAGTGGCCACTGAAGCATCCCAGCTGACAGCCAGCACCTTGGCCCCCAGCCCTGGTCCAGACCAGTCTGCTCCTGTAGAATAGAGATAGTTCATCCCTGCAGAGCCCTGCCCCAAATGTGAAATCATGAGCAAGTAAGTGGCTGCTGTTGTTTCAAGTCAATAATTTTTGAAGTGGTTTGTTACATAATAATAGATGACTAGGGCTGGAGTTGTAGCTCGGAGGTAGTGTTTGCCCAGCATGTGTGAGTCCCTGGGTTCTATCTCCCTGCACTGCAAAAAACCAACCAACCAACCAAACAAACAAAAATAATAATAAAAAACAAAAACATAACTAAAACAGACTTCTTGCATCAAGCACTGAATTAAGTGTTTTATCTCTTTTACTCTTCATTTTAACAAATGAGAAAGTTGAAGTTCATAAATCCCGCAAGTCATGCATTGTAAGCAGCAGAGCTGGGATTTGACTCTAAGCCTTCCCCGTTTCCTTTCATCTCTTTCACCTAGTGGGTCTGGGTTGGAATCTCAGGTTTAAGAAAAAAATTGTTTTTTCCATGAGGCAATAAATATGAAGCAAGGTTTTGAGGAGGAAAGAAATATAATTTTAGCTGAGAAAAGTGTGGAAGGGCTTTTCAGTTCAGACCATAGGTCGATTTTCAATGGAGGCAACATGTCTATTCCAGCCCTGCTCAACTGGAGTTCCACCAGAATTAAGCCCCATGTCACAATGTATCCACTGTATGTCATAAAGTAATGTCCTCCTATGCATATAGAATGTTACTATTTATGTACCATCCTTGGGAAAATTGAGAAAATAGTCATGCAAATCATTTGTAGGGCCTAATGCAGTTATGGGACCCCTGCTTAAGAATGTCAAGGGAAGCCGGGCGTAGTGGCCCATGCTAGTAATCCCAGTACTTGGGAGGCTGAGATAGGAGGATCCAGGTTCGCGGCCAGCCTCAGCTACTTAGTGAGGTCCTCCACAACTTAGTGAGACCCTGTTTCAAAATAAAGAATAAAAAAAAAATAGGGCTGGGGGGGTAGCTCAGAGGTAGAATGCCCCTGGGTTCAATCCCCAGTACTGCAAAAAAAAAAAAAAAGTCAAGGGAGCTGGGCGTGGTCGTGCATGCCTATAATTCTAGAATTTGGGAGGCTGAGACAGGAGTACATATTCTCAGCCAGCCTCAGCAACTTAGTGAGGTTCTCAGCAACTTAGAGAGATCCTGTTTCAAGATAAAAAGAACAAAATGGAACTGGTACCACACACACACACACACACACACACACACACACACACACACAGAAAAAAAAAGAGAGAAAGAAATTAAAAAAAAAAGAAGAAAACAGAATGTCAAGGGAGGGATCAGAGCCAGCCAGCCATGTACACAATGGCAAAGAAGCCTCCCTCCCCTGAAGCAGGGTAGGTCAGGAAGAGAGGGAATACACCCAGTGATGATGCCCTAAAGGTCCACCAGTCAGACCTTGGACCTCTACTATTTGCTGAATTACTCAAAGGGCCCTCCCTTAAAGTTCATATATCCTTATTCTTCCTGGTAAAGCAATAAAATCTTCACACTGAGCAAGACCTCCAGTCACAGTTAATCCTTCTGCATTAAAGGAATACTGCTCTGGAATCCTTGTTTTTTTTTTTATTTATTCATGTGACACAGAGTACCTCCTAAGCTAGGGCCTACTATGTACTGGGGAGCAAGTGTAACTCCTTCTCCAAAAGTTGTTTTTTTTTTTTTTTTGCAGTACCGGGGGTTGAACCTAGGGGCGTTCTACCTCCGCACTACACCCCCGGCCCTATTTTTTTATGCTTTATTTTGAAACCAGGTCTCATGAAGTTGCGGAGGGCCTCACTAGGTAGAGAGAGAGAGAGAGAGAGAGAGAGAGGGGTGAGGCTGGCCGCGAACTCGGATCCTCCGGTCTCCGCCTCCCAAAGTACTGGGATTACAAGCGTGCGCCACCACGCCTGGCTATCCAAAAGTTTAAGCAGCTATTCTTACACATCATTGCGGGGGGTCAAAGTGAGGGGAACAAACATCAAAATTGCCAGGCACAGTGGTGCATACCTGTAATCCCAGTACTCTGGAGGCTAAGACAGGAGGATCACAGTTTTTTGTTTTTTGTTTTGTGGTGCTGGGGATTAATCCCAGGGGCATTCTACCTCAGAGCTATACCCCCAGCCCTATTTTATTTTTTATTTGGAAACAGGGTCTCACAAGGTTGCTGAGGGACTCACTAAATTGCTGAGGCTGGCTTCAAACCTGTGATCCTCCTGTTTCAGCCTCCCAAGTACTGGGATTACAGGCGTGTGCCACCGTGCACTGGCTAGGATCACAGTTTCGAGATCAGCCTTGGCAGCTTAGCAAGACTCTCAGCAACTCAGTGAGACCCTGTTTCAAAACAAAACAAAATATAAAAAGGGCTAGGGGATATAGCTTGGGGGTAGAATGCCCCTGGGTTCAATCCCCAGTAGCACAAATATCAAATATTTTCCAGAGTAGTGGCCTTATGCTAGGCGATGAACTTCTGTGTCTGAAACCTGTATTTCCTGGCTTTATCATCATTCTGACAGATAAGAAAGATTTTTTTCTTTATTTTTCAGTACTGGGGATTGAGCCCAGGGGCATTCTACCTCCGAGCTACATCCCCAGCCCTATTTTTCATTCTTTATTTTGAAACAGGATCTCACTAAGTTGCGGAGGGCCTCACTAAGTAGCTGAGGCTGGCCGCGAACCCAGATCCTCCTGTCTCAGCCTCCCAAGTACTGGGATTAGAAGCGTGCGCCACCATGCCCGGCTGCAACATCTTTCAAAATCATAATTTGGAGACGGGCGTGGTGGCGCACGCTTGTAATCCCAGTACTTTGGGAGGCGGAGACCGGAGGATCCGGGTTCACGGCCAGCCTCAGCTCGCGCATGCTCTCTCTCTCTCTCTCTCTCTCTCTCTCTACTTAGTGAGGCCCTCCGCAACTTCGTGAGACCCGGTCTCAAAATAAAGTATAAAAAATAGGGCCGGGGGCGTAGCGCGGAGGTAGAACGCCCCTGCGTTCAATCCCCAGTACCGCAAAAAAAAAAAAATCATAATTTGGTTGCAAAAAATTGGAGACTAAGCTTCCTTAGGAGAAACTAACTTCCAATTTGTTAAAACTTCCTCCCCCACCACCTACGGGTGGGTGAAGAAGTGTGCAGTCTCCTATTGAGGCTGCTTCGAGGGAGAGAAAGCTTGCAGCTGACAGCCTCTTCCCCTCTAATCTCCTTCGCCACTACTCACCTGAGAGACCAAAGCTACTGGCTCTGGTTTTTCTCGCCTTCCATACATCCTGAGTCCTGCAAACAACTAAAATTCCATCTCCACCAGCAGAGGCAGTCCCTTCTGCTCCTCCTCACAGAAAATTGCAAGTTCCGGGCCTCCCCATCCTTTCTCTTATCATCTCTTATCATCTTTCAAGGCTCTTTTGCTTCCCAAGGCATTTATTATAGTAACATCTCCCTCCCGCAGACTCATTCCTTCAACTTTACAGCTAAAACCTAAGAAGGAAGCAAAAATAATGGCCCAAATAATGGTCGTAAACTCTGAGGACTAAAGCTCAGGCTCTTTGTTTGCAGAAAAGTTCCTCAGCTCTCAAGGCCTTTTCACTTTACATTTTTAGAACATTGCTAAGTTCTGTTAACTGGTGGCCCAGCCTAATCACAGGCAACATTTAGAGAACATCCCTAGTAAGCAGGTGTAAGTATTTTACAAACACCCCTCAAAAAGCCCCTAAGGGCACAGCTATCAAACTAGATGTCATAATTATCTTTCTAACCCTTCCTTGTTCCACAAATACATGAACAGAGGCCAAAGAGAGCAAATATACTGGAGCCTGCTCTGCTTTGTAAACAGAATCACTGTTGGATTTGTACCCAAATCTCCTTGTGTACAAAGCCAGTTTCTAAATACCCTGGCTACTTCAGGTTCCCAATGTTCTTGCTTTAAAAACAATGGAGGAGCCGGGTGTGGTGACACACGCTTGTAATCCCAGTACCTGGGAGGTAGAGCGGGTTCGCGGCCAGCCTCAGCTCGCTCTCTCTCTCTCTCTCTCTCTCTCTCTCCCTGTCTGTCTGTCTCTCTCTCTCTCTCTACTTAGTGAGGTCCTCCGCAACTTCGTGAGACCCGGTTTCAAAATAAAGTATAAAAAATAAGGCTGGGGGCATAGCGCGGAGGTAGAACACCCCTGCGTTCACTCCCTGGTACCGCAAAAAAAAAAAAAAAAAAAAATGGAGGAGCTGCGCCTGGTGGTACATGCCTGTAATCACTGTACTTGGGAGGCTGATATAGTAGGATCGCAGGTTCAAGAACAGCATCAGTATTTAGGGATACTCTCAGCAACCTAGCAAGACCCTGTTTTGAGGAAAAAAAGGGGAGACTGAGGGTATAACTTGGAGGTAAAATGCATCTGGGTTCAATCCCCACTATCCCCCCCCAAAAAAAAAATCAACGGAGGGAGGGGTGTGGTGGCACACTCCTATAATCTCAGTATTTGGGAGGCTGAGACAGGAGGACTGTAGGTTCATGGCCAGCCTCAGCAATTTAGTGCAACACTCCGAATTTAGGGAGGTCCTAAGCCGGGTGTGGTGGCGCACGCTAGTAATCCCAGTACTTTGGGAGGCAGAGACTGGAGGATCCGGGTTCACAGCCAGCCTCAGCTTGCTCTCTCTCTCTCTCTCTCTCTCTCTACCTGTCTCTCTACCTAGTGAGGCCCTCCGCAACTTCATGAGACCCAGTTTCAAAAATAAAGTATAAAAAAATAGGGCTGGGGGTGTAGCGCGGAGGTAGAACGCCCCTGGGTTCAATCCCCGGTACCGCAAAAAAAAAAAAAGAATAAAAAATAGGGCTGGGGGTGTAGCGCGGAGGTAGAATGCCCCTGGGTTTCATCCCCAGTACTGCAAAAATAAAATAAAATAAAATAAATAAAATAAAATAAAATAAAATAAAATAAATAGGGAGGCCCTATTTCAAAATAAAAAATAGAAATAGGCTCAGAGGTAGAACATCCCTGGGTTTAATCCCTAGTACCAAAAAAAAAAAAGGGTCGGGCATGGTGGCACAGGCTTGTAATCCCAGTACTTGGGAAGCTGAGACAGGAGGATTTGGGTTCACGGCCAGCCTCAGCTACTTAGTGAGACCCTCTGCAACTTAGTGAGACCCTATTTCAAAATAAAGAATAAAAAATAGGGCTGAGGGTGTAGCTCGGAGGTAGAATGCCCCTGGGTTCAAGCCCCAGTGCCCCCCCCCAAAAAAAAGAAAAGAAAAAGAAAAAAGAAAAGGAAACGCAAGGTAATGAGGTAATACCTGGGCATGGTGACCCAGTTTGATAATTCCAGCTACTTAGGAGACTAAGGGAGGAAGATCAAAATTTCAAAGCCAGCCTGGGCAATTTAGCAAGACAGTCTCAAAAGAAAAAGTGAGTTGGGCAGCTGGGTGTGGTGGTGCAAGCCTGTAATCCCAGTACTTGGGAAGCTGAGACAGGAGGATCACAGGTTCAAGGACAGCCTCAGCAAGTAGAGAGACTCTCATCAATTTAGAGAGACCCTATCTCAAAATAAAAATAAAACAGGGCTGGGGGTGTAGCTCGGAGGTAGAATGCCCCTGGGTTCGATCCCCAGTACCACAAAACAAAACAAAAAAAAAGTGGGTCGGGTGTGGCACACCCTGTAATCCCAATTTTTTGTTTTGTTTTTGTTTTTGCAGTACTGGGGATTGAACTCAGGGGCATTCTACCTCGGAGCTACACCCCCAGTCCTATTTTTATTCTTTTTTTTATTTTTGCGGAGGTTCGTGGCCAGCCTCGGTAATTTAGCGAGGCCTTCTGCAACTGAGATCCCGCTACGAAATAAAAAAATAGGGCTGGGGGGCAGCTTGGAGTGCCGCTGGGTTCAATCCCCAGTGTCAAAAAAAGGGGGGTTTGGGGTTGTAGCTCAGTGGTAGAGTGCTCCTAC
>PVJS01060576.1:0-11213 GCA_004027185.1 Glis glis | reverse complement strand
TGAGACCCGGTTTCAAAAATAAAGCATAAAAAAAAATAGGGCCGGGGGCGTAGCGCAGAGATAGAATGCCCCTGCATTCAATTCCCGGTACTGCAAAAAAAAAAAAAAAAAGAATAAAAAAAATAGGGCTGGGGGTGTAGCTCGGAGGTACAATGCCCCTGGGTTCAATCCCCAGTACCGCAAACAACAACAACAACAACAACAACAACAAACAATGGCACAGTGACACATTTTGAAACAGTATCTTGCTAAGTTACTGAGGGTCTCACTAACTTGCAGAGGCTGGTCTGGAACCTGCCAACCTCCCGTCTCAGCCTCCCAAGTACTGGGATTACAGGCGTGCACCACTATACTGGGCTGTAATGAGATTCTTGCTAAAATATACCAGAAGTCCCAGTGTCACAAAAATATCAGTGTGAGACTCACAAAGTCACTCATAACGTACAGGTATACAAATTGTACAAACTGAATTGAAACAAATACTCCTACCTGAGACCATCTAATGACAGAGGACAGACCAAGGCAAGGGATATGGTACAAAAATAGTTTATTACAAAAGAAATCCAACCAAAACACCTAATAATTTACATTGTTATCAGTGCCCGCCTAAGGCCCCCTCTCCCCCCTCCTCATCCATCCCAACAGAAGGGGAGGAGCTGTTTTCTGGTTCCACCAGCCCCTGGGAGGGGACAAAAATGAACATTGGGGTGGAATTCCAGACAGGGGGCCAGTGCCTGAGAATGATGGGGTGAGCGTCCTGGGTGGGGCCGCGATAGGGGAATATCTATGCACAGAAGAGGGGGCTCTCAGGGGTAGGTGCATGTGCAAATCCTGGTCCCGAAGATTGGGGGGGGCAGAGTGAGATCTTCACAGTTTACAGAAGGGTTGACTCCTGCAGAGCTGGGAGGCCCTTCCTCATGAGTCCAAGATCTGCCCCCCCATCCCTCTCAGCTGCTCCCTGGGGCTGGGGAGGGGGGCACCGGCCGGCCAGGCCCCCGGAGGACTCCAGGAAAGGGCAGGAAGGCAGGTGGAGACGGGGGAGGAAGGAAGAAACTGGGGGGACCTAAGGGGAATCCAGTCGGGTCCTTGGGGGGAGACTGGGAGGGCGAGGAGGATGGTGATGCAGAAAGACCTGTGGGAGAGAGGGGGTCAGGGTGTGAGATCCCGAGATTAGGGGGCTGGCCACTCCGGGGTCCCAGGAAGCAGGGTGCTAGGGCTGCGCATGCGCGGGGCTCTCACCATTGGAGCTGAGGCGACTGCTGCTCTCAGGGGAGGTGGTGGCACTTCTGTCTGGGGAGGGCTCCGGCTGTGATGCGGAGGCCGCCCGGGTGGCCTTCCCCCTCAGGATGTCGATGACCTGTGGGAAGATGGGGGTCACCACTGCCCTCACTGCCCACCCTTTCTGTCTCTCCTCGCATAAAGCACCTGACAGTGGCCTCTGCTTCCAGGTGAGCGCCTGTGTCCTTGTCAGTAGAAGGCTGGCAAGCTCTTTTTTTTTCTTTTTTGGTACTGAAGATCCAACCCAGGGGCGCTCTACCTCCAGCCCTATTTTATTTTATTGTTTTTTGGTGGTATTGGAGATGGAACCCAGGTGTGTTCTGTTTCCGAGCTACACCCCCAGCCCTATTTTATTTTTTATTTTGAAACAGGGTCTTCACAAAGTTGCTAAGCATCTCATTAAGTTGCTGAGGACTGGTCTTGAACCTGAGATTCTCCTGTCTCAGCCTCCCAAGTACTAGGATTACAGGTGTGCCGTCACTGCGCCCAGCAAGCACTTCCTTTCTTTGTGCCTCAGTCTCTCCCCATCTGGAGAACTCACCCCGCACCTCGGAGGCTCACCCACGCCCCTCCGGGGGCGCGCCCGCCCCGTGCACAACCCGCTCGAGCTCAGTGCGCCCCCCGCCCCGGCGCGCCACTCACCCGGCGGCTGCGCGCCACCATGAGCGGCGTGTCGTTGTGGCAGTTCTTGAGGCCGCTGTCGGCGCCGCTGCGGACCAGCGTGCGCACGAGCGGCAGGAGCCCGCGGCCCGAGGCGGAGTGCAGCGCCGAGCTGCCCGAGTACATCTGCGCGTTCACGTTGGCGCCGTGCTGCGGGCAGGGGCGGGACGGGACGCGGGGGTCAGGCGCGCACCCCGCAGGGTGGGGGGCCAGGGCGAGGTGAGGGGCGACCTCAGGGGTGGAGACTGGGGCCCTCGTGGGTGGAGATCTTGCAGCCAGATCAGATGGGGGCTGGGGTCATAGAGAGGTGGAGCCGGAACCGAGGGCGGGCCGCAGCGGGACTGGACCAGCCCTGGACACCGATGGAGGGGCGGAGTAGAGACGGGAAGGGTCCCGGGTCGGGGCTGGATCGTGCATGGAGTCCCGGCGGAAAGACAGAGCGGGGACAGGGCCGAGGACAGAAGGCGGGGTCAGCAAGGCCATTTCAGGTCGGAGTCTAGGCCGTCGAGGGGGCAGGGGAGGATCGAGTGACGGCTCGGGACAAGTGGGCAGTCAAGGGAGCAAAGTCAGAGGGTTGGGAACGAGGCCTACAAAGATCAGAGCTGGAAATGGAGCTGTCTATGGCCAGAGCCAGAACTGGGCCAGTGCCCGGGGCGGGGGCGACACCGGGTCGGGGTCCGAGGAGGTGTGGGGGAGAGACCAAGACGGGGCTGTACCCACCTGCAGCAGCAGCTGCACCATGCTGAGGCTGTTGTTTTCCACGGCGTGGATGAGCGGGGAGCGACCGCTCTTAATGTCCTGCGGCGGGGAGGAAGGGTCAGGAGTCTCTCCAAGCTCGGCCCAAACATCCGCGGCCCGCCCCGCATCAGCTCGCTGCAGCCTCTCGCAGGGTCAGATCCTTCAAGCCCCGCCCACCTGACCCCGCCCACCAAGCAAGGCCCCGCCCCCGCGCCTCACTCACCACTGCGTCGATGTCCGCACCGCGTTCCAGCAGGAGCAGGACGGTTTCGTGGCACTCAGTGTTCACGGCCACGTGCAGGGCGGTGAGCCCTGAGGGAGGGGAAGCACAATCAGACCTGGGGCTTTGAGGTCTCAGATGGGCGACGGGCTCCGGGTCCAGAGGGACAGCCCCACGGCACCCCGAGGTAGCGACTCACCGTCGTAATTGCGGGCCTCCAGGTCCACGGTGCCCGGGGCCGCGCTGTCTAGCAGGGCCCGCAGGCAGGTCGGGCTGCGGTGCTCGCACGCCAGGTGGGCTGCCGTCTGGCCATGGCGGTCCAGCGCCATGGGGCTGGCACCAGCCGACACCAGCATCTGGACCATGCATGGTAATGTGGTGATCACAGCCAGGTGGAGCGGTGTCTGGGGAAGAGTAGCTGTGAGACCCGTGTCCTGCCCTCCTTGGGTTTTCCAAGTCCTGACTCCCAGCTGCTCGCTCTGTCACCACAATGGGTAAGACCTGGGGCACCTACTCCCTCAAATTCAAGAGTCTGGGCCTCCACCTTTTCTTTCTCAGGACCTGGATTCTTTTTTTTTTTTTTTTTTTGTCGTACTGGGGATTGAACCCAGGGGTGTTCTACCTCCGAGCTACACCCCAGACTTATATTTATGTATTTATTCATTCATTTATTTTGTGGCACTGGGGATCAAACCCAGGGCCATTCTACTTCTGAGATACACCCCAGCCTTATTTATTTTGTGGTGCTGGGGAATGATCTCAGGGGCATTCTACCTCTGAGCTACACCCCCAGCCCTTTCTTTTATTAATTTTTTGTTTTGAAGCAGGGTCTCGCTAGGTTGCTGACAGTCTAAGTTGCTGAGGCTGGTCTCAAACCTGCAATCCTCCTGTCTCAGCCTCCCAAGTACTGGGATTACAGGTGTGTGCCACCACACCTGGCTTTATTTTTTATTTTGAAACAGGGACTTGCTAAGATGTCAAAGGTCTTACTTAATTGCTGAGGCTGTCATTAAACCTGCAATCCTCCTGTCTCAGCCTCCCAAGTACTGGGATTACAGGCATGCGCTTCCATGCTTGGCGTCAGGATCTGGATTCTGAGCCCCTAGTCCACTTTTCCCTCCCCTAGGAGTCCAGAACCTTGGACCCCTTTCCTTCCAGGAACAAGACGCTAAGGCCCCAGGACTCCCCCTGCCCAGGATCCAGGAGTCTAGAGTAACTTCCTTAGCCCCAAGTCCAGTCCCCCAGACTCAGCCTCACCTGCCGCAGGTTGTTGTAGATATCTAGCTCCCGGCCACCATGCTGGAAAAGGTTGACTAGCCGATATACAAATGGCAGGTTACCCTGTACCACAGCAATATGGAGAGGCCTGAGGGGCAAGAGCAGTCACAGACATTAGGGGCCGATCACTTGACCCCCGAGCGCTAACTCCACCATGTGCTGGACACTTTGGAAGTAGCTCTAGAATCCAATCACTCCTCCTTGCCAATCCCTCCACCCCAGTTCTGCCACCACTGGCTTCCTCCTGGACTATTACAGTCCTCTGCTTGCCGGCCTTCCTGCTTCCACCCTGCCCTGCTGTCTGTCCCCCACACAAACAGTGGGCCCCTTAAATTTTTTTGTACCAGTCAGGCGTGGTAGTGCACGCTTGTAATCCCAGTACTTGGGGGGCTGAGACCGGAGGATCCAGGTTCGTGGCTAGCCTCAGCTACTTAGTGAGGCCCTCCGCAACTTAGTGAGACCCTGTTTCAAAATAAAGAATAAAAAATAGGGCTGGGGGTGTAGCTTGGAGGTAGAATGTCCTTGGGTTCAATCCCCAGTACTGAAAAAAACAAAACAAAGCCAGCCTTGGCAACTTTGCGAGGCTCTCAGCAACCTAGTGAGACCCTGTTTCCAGCCTGATTTTATTTCCTATAAGAAATATTTTATTTCCTATAAGAAATTTTATTTCCTATAGGAAAATTTTCCTACAGGAAAAAGATTTTATTTCCTATAAGATTTTATTTCTTATAGGAAATAAAATCAGGCTAGGGGTGTAGCTTGGAGGTAGAATGCCTCTGAGTTCAATCCCCAGTACCAAAAAAATTTTTTTTTCTTTTTGCTGTGTCAGGGCCTTGGGCATGCTAGGAAGTGCTCTACCACTGAGCTACATCACCAGCCCTTTTTATTTTATTGTTTGTGTGTATGTGTGTGTGTTACTGGGAATTGAACCCATGGACATTCTACCTCCAAGGTACACCCCCAGCCTTATTTTCTTTTCATTTATTTATTTTTTGCAGTACCGGGGATTGAACCCAGAGGCATTCTACCTCCGAACTATACTCCCAGCCCTAGTTTTTTATTCTTTATTTTGAGACAGGGTCTCACTAAGTCGCAGAGGGCCTCACTAAATAGCTGAAGCTGGCCGCGAACCTGCGATCCTCCTGTCTCAGCCTCCCAAGTATTACAAGCATGTGACACCACACCAGGCATTTATTTTGAAACAAGGTCTCACTAGGTTGCTGAAAGTCTCACTACATTGCTGAGGCCATCCTTGAATCTTCAGTCCTCTGGTCTCAGCCCCCTAAGTACAGGGATTACAGGCATGAGACACCGCACCCGTATTATTATTATTATTTGGTACTGGGGATTAAATCAAGAGGTGTTCTACCTCTGAGCTACACCCCCAGCCCTATTTTATTTTTTTATTTTGGTACACAGAAAGCAACTAAGTCTGAGCAGGTGTTCTGTGAACATGTGCTAATAAGTCAATCCACATCAACGCTCCCCCTGACTATCCCTGAACCTGGCGGGTGTGTGACACAAGGGGGAGGGGTGGACTCCAAGCTAGCCAGGTCTCTGCCAGTTGTACATCAAGCTCAGCCTCCAACCCAAGGGCTGACTGTGTGGAACACAGGCTTTGACTAAGGGGGGGCAGGGCGTGGGGTGGGGTCATTGCTTTAGTGCTCAGCTTCGAAGTCCAGAACCCCCTCCCAGACTCAAGGATTCATTCCCCCAGCTTCTGGGAAGGTCTTTAGCTTTCAGACAACCTGGGAATTACCCTCAGCAGAAGAGAGCTGCTTTCCCAAGGTCGCGTCCCATGGGGATAGGGACAGCTGCCTTGCAGTGGCATCCAGGGACTGGCCGATGCTGGCACAGAAGGCCCCAGCTTCCTGGCTCCAACTCTGAAGGCCACCCCAACCTCAGCATTCCCTGTGGGATGGCTCTGGCCCCATGGAGACTACAGAGCAGCTCCACCTGTCTCTGCCCAGACCTGCTTCCTTCATCCCAGGCTGTTGACCTGCGGAGCACTCCCCAGTGAGCCTCCTGCTTGCCCCCCAGGGACCTGACTGGAAGAGGACAACTGGATGGCTACACTTGTGCGTGTGCGTGCATTCCTTTGCCTGGGGTGAGGGACGGGGCGGATAGGCTGCAGGACCCTTACTGAAAGTCCACTTACCAGAGCAGCCAACTTCTCACCCACCCCTTCCCCTATTTTTGTTGTTGTAGTTTGTGGTACTGGGGATTGAACCCGGGGGTATTCTACCTCTGAGCTACACCTCCAGTCCTTTTTTATTTTGAAATAGGGTCTCACTAATTTGCTGAGGTTGGCCTCAAACCTGCGATCCTCCTATCTCAGCCTTCCAAGTACTGGGATTACAGGTGTGCACCCCCGCACCCAGATCCCCCGTCCTATTTTTATTTATTTACTTATTTTGGTACTGAGGATTGAATCCAGGGTCATTCTACCTCTGAGCTACACCCCCTAGTCCTTTTTTATTTTGAAACAGGGTCTTGCTAAACTGCTGAGGCTGCCCTCAAACCTGTGATCTTCCTGTCTCAGCCTCCCAAGTACTGGGATGACAGGCAGGTGCCATGGAGTCTGTCTCTTAATACCCAGGGCCTTGCTTAAGGCAGGCAGAGAACGGCTCTCCCAACAGTGCATTGTGCACCCAGCATTCACAGTTAAAGCCCTCTCCCCAGGTGATTTTGATGGAACTGCTGGAAATCTGGGGTCCAGGGACCTTTGGGCGCTCAGGCCGCTGCGGGGTGCAAACTGAATCTGCAGCGCTCCCTAGCGGTGGGGTAGGGCAAAGCACGTTGCCTGTATGAGCCCACCGTAGCGCCACATGCCAGGAGGAGGCTATGCAGGCGAATCCCTGGACCTGGATCCTTATCCGTGAAAGTCAAGTTTAAATAGAACATACGGGGGAGGGTCCGGACCTGGGCCAGGGGTCCCTGGGAACCGCTTCCCCTCTGGTTCCCTTGCATCTCTCCCGACGCCAGGCCTGGGTTGCTCTCTGGGCCCGCGGGGTTAAGTGAGGGCAGAGGGAGCGAATGATTTCACAGAAACCGTCCAGGCCTGAGTTCCCATAAACGCGCGGGCCGCAGGGGGTGGGGCGGGGCTGGAGGAAGTGGGGACGGGAGGGGCGGCCCAGCCCTCGGACTTCCAGTAACAGGTCTGCGGGGCGGGGCCCCGCTTCCTGCTCCCGCGGGAGGGAAGCCTGTCCTGGCGGGGATCTACCCGGCCATCCCCGGGCACCCCAACTTCCATCCTCGAATTGGGCGGGGGAACCCAGGCCCGGGAGACCGAGCTCCCCTGGGGTGCAGAATCCCGAATCCTTCAGCCTGTGGCGGAGGGAGGGTGTTCCTGGAACTCCGCCCCACAAACTCAGACTCTACCTGGCTCCCAGTCCCCTGTATCCTTACCCAACCCCGAAATCTCTTGGGAGCCAGGAATACAGTTCCATAGCTTTGAAGAATAAGGACTTCCCCTGTCTCTCTGAGCTCTAGGTCCCCAAGTTGCCCCTTCCTTCCTGACCCCCCTGGGGACTTGGGAATACAGTACCCCAATTCTTGCCTCTTTGGGGACGTGGACTTCCAGCCCCCCCCCGCCCCCTGCACAACCAGTTTCACCTGCAGGCACGCGACTTTGCAATTGCACAAGGCCTGGCACTCAGTTTAATATTCTGCTGTTGCTGTCATGAAATTATTCTTTTTTTTTTTTTTTTTTTTGGTGTGGTACTGGGGATTGAACCCCGGGGCTGTCTACCTCTGAGCTACACCCCCAGCCCTTTTTTTAGTTTTTATTTTGAAACAGGGTCTCACTAAGTTGCTGAGGCTATCCTCTAACTTGTGATTCTCCTGTCTCAGCCTCCCAAGTACTGGGATTACAAGTGTGCGCCACCACGCCTGGCTGAAATTCTTAATTTTTGAATAAGGAGCCCTGTAGATTAATGTAGCTGATGCTGCGCTGAAGGCTACTCTGAGCTCCAAGTCCCCAAGATGACCCTAATCTTGTTCCTCACCTCCTTGGAGACAGTACCCCGACTTCTGCCCTCTGAGACTCAGGGCACATGCCTCCCCCTATTGTTGTTATTATTATTATTGTTATACTGGGGATTTGAACTCAGGGGCATTCTACCTCCGAGCTACATCTCCAGCCCTTTATATTTTTAAAATTTTGAAACACAGTCTCCCTAAATTGCTGAGGGCCTCGCTAAATTGCTGAGGCTGGCCTCAAACCTGGGATCCTCCTGTCTCAGCCTCCCAAGTACTGGGATTGCAGGTGTGCACCAACATGTCCCGCTCATGCGCCCCTCTTGACTTAGATTTCTAGCTCCCGGGTCCCCACCCTCGTGGGGGTCCAGATGGTCTTGCTCTTTTGTGAGCAGCTAAAAGTCTGGCCTCTAACCTTTGCTTCCTCGGGGACCCGGGCTTAGCATCTCCTGCCTTCCTCTCCTCCACTGCCCTCCCCCGCCCGCCGCTGTGAAGCAGGGCCGGGACGCAGGCTGGGGCTGGGCCGGCTGGCCGTTCCGGTAAAGTCCCAGCCCCAGCGGAAGGGGTTAAGGTTGGAGGGAGCGCGCCAGGAGGGGGAGGCTGAGGGCGATGGAGGGTGCTGACGTGGGGAAGCGGAGCAGCTGGGCTGCGGTCAGGTTCTGCGGGAAGGGATTTCCCCCAGCAGGCAGCTGAGGCAGAAGTGTTTGCGTTGGGGGAGAGGGAGGGGGGCGGGGGAGAGGGAGGGGGCAGGGGGGAGGGGCTGGGGCTGGAGCCGGTGGGCCCCGAGGCTTCTAGCTTGTGCCCTGCTTTCAGGCCACAAACATCTCACCCCTGGGTCCCCTACAAATTAAATGTGCTCTACAGATGACCCCCGAGGTCCCCAGAACCGGAGGGAGCTAGGCACGACTGAGCCCTTTATATATCTCAAGCACTTTCTCTTGTCCCCTCCCAGTTCTGTTCAAACACTCCCCACTCCCAAGTATTGAGCCTTGCTCCTTGCTCCGCCCTGTTCTACCAGCTATATGTGTGTACGTCAATCACTGCACTGAATCCTAATTGTGATAGGTGCTATGATGAAGCCTGGTTTCCAAACAGGGAAACAGGCTCAGGGAGGGAAGTCACCCAGTGGGCCCTTCTCTGAGAAATGGGCCAGTTTATCTCTTTAGTCCTCAAACCAATTCCTACACAAGTGCTTTATAGAAATCATCTCAGCCCAGCTCTGTAGTGCACGCCTGCAATCCCAGTACTCAGGAGGCTGAGACAGGCAGATCGCAGGTTCACGGCCAGCCTCAGCAACTTAGGGAGACCCTCAGCAACTTAGTGAGACCCTGTTTCAAAATAAAAAATAAAAAGGGCTGGGGTGTAGCTTGGAGGTAGAATGCCCCTAGGTTCAATCCCCAGTACCAAAAACATAAAATGACAACAACAAATAAATAACAATTAAAAAAGAAAAAAAGGGCAGGGTGTGGTGGGGCAGGTTTGTAATGCCAGTGCTTGGGGGACTGAGACCGGAGGATCTGGGTTCACGGCCAGCCTCAGCTACTTAGTGAG
This sequence comes from Glis glis, assembly GCA_004027185.1. Taxonomy (NCBI): domain Eukaryota; kingdom Metazoa; phylum Chordata; class Mammalia; order Rodentia; family Gliridae; genus Glis; species Glis glis. Next base: position 1,510 of record PVJS01060576.1, on the reverse strand, counting down.
GCCCTCTGCAATTTAGTGAGACCCTGTTTCAAAATAAAGAATAAAAAATGGGGCTGGGGGTGGAGCTCAGAGGTAGAATGACCCTGGGTTCAATCCCCAGTACTGCAAAAAAAAAAAAAAAAAAAAAGGAATCATCTCATGTCTTCTTCACAGAGATCACACACTTATGGCTCCTGTTTTTACAGAGGGGGAAACTGAGGCAAGAAAGCAGCCAGCTGAGATTCAAGCCCAGGTCTACTAGCAGTAATCGTGAAGGTCAATTGTACTGAGTGCTTATCATGTATGAGGCACAGGGCTAACCCCTCTGGTGCAGGATTTCTTGGTAGCCTCTGGCGCCTGTTCCTCAAACTGCAGGTGACAAGCTGGGGACGGTGAAACCAGTTTAGGGGACTGTTAAGTTAATGTAGTAGACTATGACCACAGACAAAAGGAGACTAGAATAGAAAAGATCCTGGTGGAGCCTATGCAGGAAGGGTGAGTATTGTTTCGCAATTTTTATTTCAACTTTTTTTTGTTTGTGTTTTGTTTTTTGGTAATGGGGATTGAACCTAGGGGCATTATATGAGCTACACACACCCAGTCTTTTTTTTTTATTTCTTATTTTTGAAACAGGATCTCACTAGGTTGCAGAGTACCTCGCTAAGTTGCTGAGAATGGCCTTGAACCTGTGATCCTCCAGTCTCAGCCTCCCAAGTACTGGGATTTCTTCCTCCTCCTCCTGCTCCTCCTCCTCTTCCTCCTTCTTCTTCTTCTTCTTCTTCTTTTTTTTTTTTTTTTGTAGTGCTGGGGATTGAATCCAGGGGCATTCTACCTCTAAGCTACACCTCCACCCTTATTTTATATTTTTATTTTATTTTTTGTGGTACTGGGGATGGAACCCAGTGGTTTTTCTACCTCTGGGCTACATCCCCAGACCTATTTTATTTTTTATTTGGAAACAGGGTCTCACTAAATTGCCGAGAGCCTCACTAAGTTGCTGAGGCTGGCTTTGAGCCGGCGATCCTCCTTTCTCAGCCTCCCAAATTCTGGGATTATAGGTGTGTGCCACCACACCCAGCACCCAGCTTATTTCAAATTTAAGTGTCATGTGTGTGTCTACATTTGTGTTCACATATACTGGGTGTGAGACAAAGCAATAATAACAATAATATTAATGAACACTTATTGGCCGGGCGTGGTGGCACATGCTTGTAATCCCAGTACTTGAGAAGCAGAGACCTGAGGATCCGGGTTCGCGGCCAGCCTCAGCTACTTAGTGAGGCCCTCTGCAACTTCGTGAGACCCGGTTTCAAAATAAAGGATAAAAAATAGGGCCGGAGGTGCAGCTCGGAGGTAGAATGCCCCTGGGTTCAATCCCCAGAACCGCAAAAAAAAAAACCAACACTTATTGAATACTTAATATACCAGGCCCAGTGCTGGGAGTTTTACAGGCATAATTCTTTTTTTAGCCGGGCGTGGTGGCGCATGCTTGTAATCCCAGTACTTGGGAGGTTGAGACTGGAGGATCCGG
>PVJS01060575.1:0-11213 GCA_004027185.1 Glis glis | reverse complement strand
TTTTTAAGGTGGGGCTAGAATTACTCATGTTCCTTCAGTTCCAAAGTGGCTTATAACAAGATAGAAGAAAGTTGGCCTCTATCATGCTGGGTTCCCCATTGCACTCTCCCCCCTCCCCTACACAAAATCTATTTAGGTGAGAAGCTATGCTGGAGGTGAAAAAATTTCTTCTCTGATCTTCATCTTCCCAGCTTCTCCAAGTCCCTGCCCTTCCTGCACTAGTAGGTCAGAAATATGATCAATTTAAAGACAGCAAACATCTAAATCTGACAGAAAGTCAAATATTCACTTTCCGGTATTTTTATACCCTTGGGTCACTTTATCTTTCATTGAAAACATAATTCTACACAATTCTCATCTTTTTATTTGTGTAAGGAAGTCAATACAGTGGGAATAGCATGGGTTTGAGATCCAAACAACTCTGAATTTTAATAAAATTCTTGCAATGGTAGACTCATAGTCTTGGGAGAATGCATGTTTGTAAACTTTGATTTTGTTATCTGAAAAATACTGATGATAATATAATATTTTACTTACAGAGAGTAGTTGATAAAATGATGTTGCTGTTTTGTTCAATGAAGATTAAGATCCAAGAAAATTTCTGCCCACTTTCAGTTTAGTCACTCTAATTTAGGAAAGAAGTTCTGATTAATAATTATTTTAAGCTTATCATGACTCCTCAGTTTTCAGAGTCTCTCTCAAAAAACTCGGGACAAGATCCAAACAGCTTTTCATGGTGTGCTCCTGGGTGTCAGACTATGAAAACATTGCAGAACATTAGCTCAGCTCAGCTACTCTTCTACTTTAGGATGATTTCTTGGGTATTTAGAACTCTGCAGGGTATAAACTTTCTTCATTTCCCTTCTTTGCTAAATAAACTCATTAAATATAATCATATGACTAGCCCTAAATATAGCTAGTCATCTGTCCTCTTCATCCGTTCTCAGAGCTGAGAATCCTTAAGACAACAGAACTCCTGGGTTGTCCTACCCAGACATAACAGACTCCCAAGTGGGTATGCAGATGAGGCCCTTCCTCTGACCCCTGCCTCACATGTACCCAAAGCATTTTGAAGCTTTCCAGCATCCTGTTTACTTGTTTTAATGTACAAATAACCATGTATAAATAACCATAATGTACAAATTCCAATCCTATGTCATTGCAAAAGTCTAGTCCTTTGCATAAATATTTTTGGAAATCCCTGGGAAGCGTTTATATATTGCAAAAAAACATATTCTTGGTTACCCCTTTGTCACCTCCAGCTCTGGATCACTGCTCTAGGCTTCTTTCCCGGTTTTGTAGAAATCTTCATCCTGGCAGGTCTCTTAGTCTCCTTTCCCCCAGCCTTTGGCGAGAGACACTTCTTTTTGAGAGCTCTGAAGTACTAGCAATACAAACTTGTGTTTAGAAGACTTCAAAAGAATTGGGCATATTAGAGAGGAACTTTAACACCACCAAGAGAATGAAGATTCAGTGTTAGTTATCAGGGCTCTGGAAGTCCAGTAGTCAGCTCTTTTCACTAGGAACACTGCTGGGTTCAGTTGTTAGCCTCCAGACAACACGAAATTATTGCTGGGTTTACACTCTTCTCCCGCATCAAGGGTTTTATCATTGGTGCCTTCCTACTCCAAGTTCAAGATAGATACACTTCCTTCTAAAGAAAGTAAAAATTTAGCAATTATGTACTCAGGAATACATCATTCTAACAACTTCTCCTTTTCTCTCCTGCATCAATATTCTTTGTGTTCCTTTTGTATCATTCCCTTCAATATGTAAATAAATCTTGTGTATATACAAGATATATATATATACACATATATACTAGATAAATATACCAATATATAAACCATATATGTGTTTATATGTTTATATATATGTGTTTATATATGTTTAAGATATATCTTATATATATATTTAAGCTATATATCTTAAGATAGTTATCTATGTGTGTATATATATATATATACACACATATATATATACATATATATATACACATATATATATACATATATATATATATACACATATATATATATCTTAAAAAGAGCAAACAAGCAGAAAGTGCTCCCTTGATACTAGATTGCCCTACAACTACCTCTCCATTGTTCTGCCTCCTTTACAGCAAATCTCGAGAGATCCACCTATATTCCGGCCATATTTTCTCCTCTTCTCCTCTTCTCTTCTATTCCCTCCCCCTTCCCTCCCTTTCATGCTCCGGATAGTGATTGAGTCTTATAGGTTTGTGTATGTACATCATGTGCTATAGTGTGTTTCCCTCCACTCCCCTCCCAACTCCCTCAGTTAGGTCACCTTCTTTGTCCATCTAAAGATTTCTTCTTCTTCCCTTCTGAGTCCCTTCTACTTCCCATTCTATCTAGCTCCCACAGATCAGGGGGAACATCTGATTTTTCCTCTTCTCTTTCCAGAAGTTCCTTCTCCTTTGCTGATTCTTGAACCTTGAACATCAGAGTACTCAGGGCTCCTCCAGTGGATTTCTTCTCTACACATACTTATTCCATAAATAATTTCATACTCTTTTATGTCTCTCCATAACATTTATATGCTGATGGAGCCCAAACTTATATCTCTGCCTATTCAGAGAAATGTCTGTTAAACAAATCAAGTTAACATTTGCCAAAACCAATTTCTGATAGATTCCTGAGCTTGCTCTTTCCTCGATCTGACAACTCTTCAGCTCCTTAAAACAACTTTATTTAGTTTTGTAGAAATGTCTTTTATTTTTATTTGGATGTTGGAACTCTGCACTTATATTATAGAATTGAGGATACCGAAAAAAATAATAGAGAGCAACTAGTTCAATAATCTTGATTTATAAGTGAAACAGTTGAAATTTAGTGAATTGAAATCCAAGGGCATTCAGGAAGAAGTAGTGGTTTAAAAAATTGAATGAGTTATTTAAGTCACATAGCTCACAATGTATTTGAGGACTTTTTAAAGAAAAGTTTTCAAAAATAATGATTAAATATAGGTAACATTTTAAGAACAGGGATTAGAGAAAATCTAAGTGAAAGCACAAATATTTGGACCATAGTGAATTATATAATTAATATGTTTTAAAATTTTGCAGTTAGCTGGGCGTGGTGGCGTACGCTTGTAATCCCAGTACTGTGGGAGGCAGAGACCGGAGGATCCAGGTTCGCGGCCAGCCTCAGCTCGCTCTCTCTCTCTCTCTCCCTCTCTCTCTCTCTCTCTCTCTCTCTCTCTCTGTCTCTCTCTCTGTCTCTCTCTCTCTGTCTCTCTCTCTACTTAGTGAGGCCCTCCGCAACTTCGTGAGACCTGGTTTCAAAATAAAGTATAAAAAAATAGGACCGGGGTGTAGCGCGGAGGTAGAACACCCCTGGGTTCAATCCCCGGTACCACAAAAAAAAAATTTTTTTTTTTGCAGTTTGAGTAAATGTACGTACTGGTGAGAGGACCACTAAGACGTGCTCAGAGCAGCAGAGAGTCTGATCAGTTCCCAAACTCAGAGTTGTACTAGCCTCTCAGCTATGGGCTCATTTATTAATTTATTTTTAAAAGTAATTACTGTAATATTCCACATAAAACACTGCCAAACATTTATTGTTGAAGTTTATTACATGTCTGCAATAAGTTGAAGCTATTTGACATTGCTAAGTAAAAACACATTTTAAAAATTTGTTCGTTAGGCAACAGCTCCTGAATAATAGTTTATTTGAGACAATTAATCATTTGAGACCTGCCTGTAGACATGGGGCACTGCATTATAAATCACATCTTATTTTCATTCATAGGGAATGAAACAATATTCATTTTTGGACATGATTTATCATTTGCAGGTTGTATCTGCTATCTATGTGGGCTAGGAAAATGGATAGATTGTCTTATTAAAAATTCTTCACCTTTTGCTATAATATTCTCTGCAGAGCCAGAGAAAAACCATGAGCAGGGACCATTCTGTGTCCAAATATTAATCTGTATTGAATTACTGGATGGAAAGAAAGGTTACAGATGAGTTCCTTTGTTATTAGATAAGTCGAATACATGCCATCATCTGGACTTTTCAAACCATTTCATGCAGGCATCATTTGAACTGTTATTTTTAAGGATTCTTACTTACCATTTATACATACTGTGTCTTCTTTCAGAAGTGTGGGGAGTAATATAGATGTCATGCCTTGAGATAAGAGTTCCTTTTTCTTTTGATGCAATTCCCTCCAGCTCTCAGTGACATGTAATCTCAAAGTTAAAGCAGTTGGTACTATTTTATGAAATGCCATTCTCTCCACCTGATATGTTCCTCTGATCCCAACCTGCCATTGTGAAAACCGGTCACTAGGGTCATTGTCAATGGCAAGATGACATTTGTAGGATGATAATCTGGTGACAATAGTAGGATGTCTACTCTAATAGTAGCATTACTCACAGGAGGCTAGAAGGAAATTTAATCAAATAGCAAGCATACATAGTTATGTATGTTTGTCAATTCTCTTGACTAGAGGGGCACAAAACTGCAGTCTTTGTATGATGACCTCCTAGGTTATTTACCTATAGCTTTTCAATTGTACCACCTTCTGCATGACTTCTTCCTGATGTGGACCGAGCACAGGGCTTTAGGATCAAACTTGCATTCTAATCCTAGCACTGCCAATTTACTGACTGTGTGTCTTTGGGCAATTTAATTAACCTCTGTGAGTTGCAAATTTTTTTATCTATGCAATAGGGATAAACATATGCTTCTCATAGGGTTGTCCTGAGGGTTGAATGAGCATTGGCATAAAGGACAATTTTCATAATTGGTAATTATTGCTGACATTACACATAAGACTAAGGAAAATAAATTAATCTCTGAATCTCAGGCTTCTCCTCTATAAAGTGGGGGAAAATACTACTACTGTTGCTGAATTTCTCTGGGCCTTTGACATAATGTATGCAAAACACCTAAGCCAGTGTCTGGATGCGACAGCTAGTTAATCATTGTGTTGTATCTGCCAACCTGCATCCGCAATATGTACTTAGTAAACAGAGTTTTAAGGGCCTGGTCAGAGTGACATTCTGAATAAAGAAGCAGTAGAGTTGAACAGTTAGCATAGATAACCTAGATTCTAATCCCAACTCTGCTGTTTTCTAGTCTGTGGCCTTGAGTAAGTTACCTAACCTCTGTGTGCCTAGGATTTCTTATCTGTGGAGTAAGGATGATATAGTGCCTACCATTTGGGATTGTTGTGAGAATTAAATGAACAAATATATGAAATGCATTTTAAGTAGGACCTGACACATAGTGAGTGAATGCTCAATAATCACTTACTATGGTTATTCACTAAAAGAGGGTCCGAAACTGAACTTTTTAGATTCACACACACACACACACACACACACACTCACTCAGTCACTCGAGGATGTCCACTCTACCTTGATTGGTTGAGGCTGAACAAGAAGACGCAATAGTTCACTCCATATTGAATTTACCTGAAAATTATTTATGAACTCTGTATAAAGTGGACTCTAACCAGGTAAATTGTTTTTCTTATTATAGGGTTGATGAATATTATACTGAAGACATGCCAATTTATGGTAACTTAGATAATACAATCCCAGGTAAGTTTTATTGTTCTGTAAGTTAAATTTATCATTGAATTAAGTAAAACACACTTAATTCCACAAAGAATTTGAGGTAGCTTAATTTTTTAACACAATCACATTTACATCTCCCAGTAGTAACCATAAATTCAAATCTATTTAGCACATTATTTAGGATATGCTTCCAAAGGTGTATAACATAAATTGTATTGTGATATATTTTGTATAAATCAACATCCTGTTTTTCTATCTTCTCTTCATTTCACTCTAGTAGTAACGAGAATACAGGAAGATTCTAGTACCATGAATTTTGACACCCTGAGAATTCTATGAAATAAAGCTATTTCTAGAAAAACAAATGATCCACAGAAACAGTGCTTTGTGCTCTGTAAACAAAAGCAAATCTACAGTGAATTATCAGGAACAATAAATACTTTCTCTGGTTTTCTGTGTTCCACTTGGTTCTTTTTAAGGAGAGAGCCTGGGGCTGGATGGATGGCAGGTGGAGAAAGAAGAGCTGAGCCATCGCTGAGCAATTTATACATTTTTCATTTTTATGTAACAAGTGCTGTTCAATTCCCAGCATCCCTTATTGAACTAATGTTAAATCATCCCAACCATATAAAAAAACAATGCACTTGCTGGGCGTGGTGGTGCACGCTTATAATCCAAGTACTTTGGGGACTGCGACAGTAGGATGGCAGATTTGCAGCCAGCCTCAGCAACTTAGTGAGGCCCTCCCCAACTTAGGGCTGCAGGTGTAGCTCAGAGGTAGAATGTCCCTGGGTTCAATCCTCAGTGCCATAAAAAAATAAATCACCCTAAATTCCTCAAAACAGAAAATCTTGGTCTAATCTCAGAGCTGATGGGTGAAGCTGCTGCCCTTTCCTTATAAACCTTTGTTCAATTCATTGAGAGGAAACTTTAGGGTTATAAATCCTGTTGATCTCTAAATCTCGGACACAGAGATTTCCTGTAATGTACTACATTTATTTGAATATCAAAAGGGTCTGGACTCCTCTGAAAGTTAGAAATGTGACAATTTTATAGAACTCAAAGATTTATTTGATTACATCTTTACTTCCGTTGTAAAATGTCCTCTAATTTCTGTACTCTAATGAATTACAAATATTTCTTGGGAATATACTGTTAAAATAATTTATCCTTCTTTTTCCCTTTGTATAATCATGGTGCAACCCTATAAAAATTGAGGATTTAGTCTTGTGTGTTCTAGTGGCTCAAAGCCCACCATATCTGTAATTTCCATACCTAAGTGAGCCCAGGTCTCACTTCTCCAGACTCTGAGTTAAGCAGGTCCTGGATGGGGCTTAGGAGTCTGCTACTTAACACAGGAGATTCTGGTGCAGATTTTCCATGGACTATAATTTGAGAACCCCTCTATAAACCATTCCTCTGTATTGCTTTACACGAAGGTTTGAAAGATTATTAGGTACCTTTTGCTATAGTTGATATATCTTTTTCTCTCTGAGACCAAATGGGTGCAATCCACATTTCTTTCAGGTTACTGGTCACCCTAAATGGGCATATCTAGGGACATATCTGGGGGAAGAGAGATAGGGATGATTCAATAAACATTTCCCCACAGGACAAAATGAGTACAGGTGTGTTGGCTTTTAGACACTACACAAAACCTCCAAATATGTAGGACCAGCATTGTTCAGTCCCAGAATCTAAGAATACCCTGGCTGAATTGTCCTGTCACTGATTGATGAAACAAAAATCACAATCTAAACTTTCCTTTTCAAAATTAGAACATCAGGTTTTAAATGTCTCAGAGCAAAACTTCTTTTTTTTTTTTTTTTTGCAGTACTGGGGATTGAACCCAGGGGCATTCTACCTCCAGGCTATACCCCCAGCCCTATTTTTTAGTCTTTATTTTGAAACAGGGTCTCACTAAGTTGCGGAGGGCCTCACTAAATAGCTGAGGCTGACCGGAAACCCGGATCCTCCGGTCTCAGCCTCCCAAGTACTGGGATTACAAGCGTGCACCACCACGCCCGGCTGGAGCAAAACTTCTTACAGAACAAATTTAAAAATTCTAATTCCTGCAATGTGAACATGGTGCTCTATGCCACCATGCACCATTGGCAATCATACCAAGAAGCAAAGAACTCATGAGCTCTCTATAATATCTACAGGGCAGATTAAGAGGAGACTTTCATGTCTTATAATGGTATAAAAATTAGTATGATCTAGTATTTATCCCAAGGACTTCCTTTTGTCTCATTATTAATGCTGTGCAACAAAAGACTTCACTGTCTGATCTGGTAACAGTTCATTTCCATAACCTCTTTGCAAAGCCACAAAAAAGACTGGTTAAATGATTCTTAGGGGTTTCTTATTACCTGTTTTGAGAATCTTTTTTATTTTTATTTTTCATTATAAATACAAATCACTTCAACTCTCAAGAAACAATGAATGAAAGTTGCTATGAACAAATGAAATCCCGACCAGAGAGGTCTGTAAGTGACATGCAAGAAGCCACTCCATCTGCACAGGTAAGTTTTGCTTCCTGTATGGAGTCAAATTCATTGTAGGTCAAAGCACCTGGACATGCTTCAATAGCTTAAGAGCAGTGCACTCCGATACCCTGTGAGAAATTTTGTAGCCTGAATCAAATACCAAGTTCTGGGATCTGAACTCTACAGAAAAACTCAGAGGCAAGTAAACAGAATTCAAACCATATTCAAAGAGTCAAAACTATGTACAGTTAAAAAGGCAATGGATTGGAGGGGAAAAGTTGGATTATTCCTAAGTAAGATTTTTCTTTCAAAATGAAAAGTTTGTGTGTAATAAAGATAAATATAAGAACTAACACATGGATAATGCTCAGAAGACCCATATATCAGGAATTCATGAGAGTGAGAGAGAGAGAACAACTTTGATTATAAGATAAACTAGCTGGTTATAAAACATCATTACTCTACTTTGAAAGACAAATGAGTATAAATTTTGATATGAGTCATCTGACTGTGCTCTTATGATATGGAAATGTGAAATACACACACAGCTTCTGTGAGGACAAGCAGGACAAAAACCTAAGAAGAAACATAAAAACCCAAAAAGAATGTATAGTTTCTTTTTTCCCTATCATGGTCAATTCAACCTCATCAAATCTAGCACTAACCATTAAAAGTCATTCCAAACTCTTAGCCCACATGCTCCTGAAGTACCATAATTTCAGTTAAATAGTTTTCTTTCTTCTCCCAGGTCTTGTCTCTTCAATCATATCCTTTCTCACTACTGCCTAGAGATAGTAATCGGGAACTGCTTAGCATTTCCTAAGCAACTGTCATGTCAAGACCTGGCTTTACATGCACTCTCTCCTTGTATTCCTAAGGGAGGCAGCATTATTATTTCCATTCTACAAATGCTTGTGAAGGGTGAAAATCTTGTCCTAGAGCACTAAGGTACTAAGGAAGGAGACAGTCTATAGTGTCCTAACAGAAAACATTCTCTCCCCTAAAATGAATCACATCTTGAAAACTTCCCATTAAGGTAGACTGTTTCCATTTTTCTTTTTGTAAGCCCTCTATGAAATCGGACTTCTTGAAATTTTTATTAAGAAAATTAGATGAGATGAAGTTTGACAAAAACATAAAGGTTCCACATCTGTCATCGGATGTTCAGTTAATTGTAAATAATGTATTTATTTTTAGATAAAAGATGTGAAAAACTGCATAGTATAAGAGGATCTGCTAAATTCATGATAATAAAATGGCTCTCAAAGAAGGTTAAAATAAAACCATGTCTTCTGAAATGTAGGTATTCACAGAGCTTTAGTTGCAAAAGTACTGAAAATTCTGAATAGAAGTTACTACTTAATTCACAGGAATTGTGCAAACCAGCTTTGTTTGAGCTGCATCTGGTTTTTACTCAAGTGGAAATTATGCAAAAAAATTACAATGTCTTTAAGCCTGTTCTTTCATAGATTATATATTTAAATATACTACTCAGAAAATTAGTCTTTATTCTATTACATTCTTATAAATTTAGTTTCACACATTAGATGTAATCTCTTTATATTTGCTCAATTTCATTTTATTAGAATAATCATGATCTAACCATCTTGCCATCATAATACTTTATTACTTTGGTCAATCACAAAAGCATAAGAAATCTACAATAATAGGCATAAAGCTTGAAGGAGAAAGTGTTTCTTTGTTCGCTGGAAAAAATTGTAAATAATCTCCTAGCCCTTTGAAAGTGATGTGTGTGGTTCAGAGATTGTGATTTCAGTATCTCACTCCAATTAATTAGAAAGAGCTAATCAGGAAATCTCCTCCACAGGAATTCCCATGTCCTCTAAAATTTAAGGAATGCAAGTTTGAGCCTGTTCCTTTTATCTTCATGGCCAAATTTCTAATCAATCCTTCTCTTCCTTCTTATGTCAGAGATGTCCTTTCTCCTCTCCAAAGCTTAGTGATACCCTTAACCATTTCTCCTAATTGTTCTGGGATCCTACACCCTCAATAATTTAATTTTTCTCCATTTTCTGTTTTTTTTCTTTAAATGAATATTACTATTTGTCTAACAATATACACAAATCTCCATTTTATTTTATTTTTATTTTGTTTTATTTTTTTGTGGTACTGGGGACTAAACATGGGCATTCTACCTCTGGGCTACACCCCCAGACTTATTTTACTTTTTTTAAATTGAAGCAGGATCTCACTAAGTTGCTGAGAACCTTGCTAAATTGCTGAGCTGGCCTCAAACCTACAACCCTCCTGTCTCAGCCTCCCAAGTACTGAGATTACAGGCGTGCACCACCATATTAGGCTAAATCTCCTTACTATTTAAAACAGAAATAGAACAACAAAAACTGACTTCAAACCATCCGTTTTCCCCTCTAATTTCTAAACTGGCTCTTCCCATTCCCTGTTGTTTCCATTTCTTTCCATACACATTCCTTTACTCTTGGCTGTATGTCTTCCACCCATGCACTCAACTGGAAGAGCACTATGGAAGTTTCAAGTGATTCTCAGGGTATAATTTGTAGTGCTTCTTTCTTTGAATTCTTCAGCATTTGATACAGTTGAACAAGTGTTGACCAGACATGTATTATTCGAAATGCTTTCTTATAAGTGCAGAAACCAAATTCAGTCCTCTTTGGCATAACAGGGAAATCATTGATTGCCTCATATGGCTGAGAGGTGTAAGAGTGTATTTTATTTTTGAGATGACTGAATATGGCGGCACTCTCCACTTCTCTTCATGAAGTTATTGACTTCATTCTCATACATTATCAACAGATTCCTCCATTAAGGCTGATAAAACCTCTGGGAGTCCCCAATTTCCCCCCACCCTAGGAAAAAGACACCTTTTGTACCTCTGTGTGTGTATACACACATACACATATATAATATATAATGTCATTTAATTGGCTCTGGTGAAATCACATGTTCATTCCTGGGCCACCCTCTGCTGCCAGGCAGATGGGAGGTAGCTACTGATTACTCCAACTTGGGTCACATGCTGGGCTTCAGATATAGCACTGTAACTAACAGATATGGGAGAGTTTACCAAAAGAAGAGGGGGGATATTATCAAAGGAAGAACAATAGAAAAAGTACTGGACAGCACAAAGATAGCCACCCCTTGTGGGTTTTTTTTTTTTTTTTTTTTTTT
>PVJS01060574.1:0-11213 GCA_004027185.1 Glis glis | reverse complement strand
AATTTCAAGCCAGGTGTGGTGGCACACACCTGTAATCTCAGAATTTGAGAGGCTAAGACAGGAGGATTGCAGGTTTGAGGCCAGCCTCAGCAACTTAGCAAAATCCTCAGCAACTTAGTGAGACCCTGTTTCAAAATAAAAAAAAAAAATAGAAAGGGTTGGGGGTATAGATCAGAAGTTGAATGCCCTTGGGTTCAATCCCCAGTACCAAATAAGTAAATAAAATTTCAGTACATGGATTAAACTACAATAGCAAGCTGGAAGAAACTTCCTATTATGTAGCTATGAGAGAGAAAGAAATAAAAATAGTGGGAGAAATTAAACATGAAATCTAGAATGAGAAACTCCAACTGGCACCTAATAGTATCTGGATGAAAATGGAGAGAAGGGGAGAGCAGAAGCAATCAGAGAGATGGGCCGGCATAGTCAAGAGTAAAGATGCTCCCAGACGAACAGCAGACCCAGCTGCAAGCAACAGGCTTAAGTCACCCAACCCAGACATACTGGAGTGCTCATCATTACCGAATACACTAAAAGCCACTGGAGACATCATATCGGCCACCAGATGCCAGAAGACAGTGGATTAACACCTTCCTGGTAGTGAAGGAATACTGTGACTTCCTGGGATAAATACACACACAGAGTAGGAAAAATATAAATGAGGGATGAAATGCATTAGCTCACATGCAAGTATTTTTACATATGTATTTCAACATCAGCCCAATATTCTGACAAAAGAAAAAGTGCTCAGGACTGGAGATAACAAAGCCTGTGTGGGTATCATGTGACTCTTCCCAGTGAAACTATCCCTGTTAATCAGAACAACAATGAAACACTTCTTTAATCTGATACTTAAGTTACTCTACGCCTTTTTTCTTCCCAGGCAGCCCTGGTACTTCCTCAGATTCAGCATTTCTGGTACATTCTATGATGAGAAGGGATGAGTCCAGGATTTGGATCTTTTAACAGAAACAAACACCTGGAGCAGAGGACAGAGGGACAAGCCTCAGGAAAGCCCCGAGCACACTGTCTTCCCTCTGAGGAGTCCTGCGCAGGTGGGGAAGTCACTTTCCCGGATGTTCCCACTCCCCAGAACTTCCTGGGGGCCACACTGCTGCTCCTGCCACCGCGGAAGAGGAAGACTCTGCTGCAGGTGCTCCTGGAGCATGGGGAGGACTCTGTGGGCTCCCTCTCCACATTAACTAGAAGAAACCAACAATCAGACAAGTCCACGGAGCCCAGCATGGGAGGCAAAAGCCCAGCTTTCCCAGATCGCCTCGTTACTCAAGAAAATTAGACATTCTGGTTATTCTTAGTTAAATCTTGTTCTTTAAATGTTGGTAACTCCAACATTTTAATTCATTTCCAGTGCCATTGAAAAAGAAAGGCAAAGCCAGATGTGGTGGCGCATGCCTGTAATGCCAGTACTTAGGAGACTGAGACAGGAGCATGGCATGTTTGAAGCCAACCTCGACAATTTGGCGAGACCCTCAGCAATTTAGCAAGACCCTGTTTCAAAATAAAAAATAGCTAGGTGTGGTGGTGCATACCTGTAATCCCAGTACTTGGGAGGCTGAGACAGGAGGATCTGTGTTTACGGCTAGCCTCAGCAACTTAGTGAGGCCCTCCACAACTTAGTGGGCTCCTGTTTCAAAATAAAGAATAAGCCGGGCGTGGTGGCACACACTTGTAATCCCAGTACTTTGGGAGGCGGAGACCGGAGGATCTGGGTTCGCGGCCAGCCTCAGCTCACGCATGCTCTCTCTCTCTCTCCCTGCCCCCCCCTCTCTCCCTGTCTCTCTCTCTCTCTCTCTCTCTACCTAGTGAGGCCCTCCGCAACTTCATGAGACCTGGTTTCAAAATAAAGTATAAAAAAAAAATAGGGCCGGGGACATAGCGCGGAGGTAGAACGCCCCTGTGTTCAATCCCCAGAGAAAAGAAAGAAAGAAAGAGAAAGAAAGAAAGAAAGAAAGAAAGAAAGAAAGAAAGAAAGAAAGAAAGAAAAGAAAGAAAGGAAGAAAAGAAAAAAAGAAAAAAAAGAAAAGAAGAAAAGAAAAGAAAAGAAAAGAAAAGAAAAGAAAAGAAAAGAAAAAAGAAAAGAAAGAATAAAAAATAAGGCTGGGCATGTAGCTCAGAGATAGAATGCTCCTGGGTTCAATCCCCAGTACCACAAAAAGATAAATTAATTAATTAATTAATTAAAAAGGGACTGGGTTATAGCTAAGAGGTAGAACACCACTAGGTTCTACCAAAAGGAGAAAAAAAAAAGGCAAACAAAGCCCATGTACAGACTGGATTAAGCTAAGCACAGGAAAAGCCAGATTATGTGTCCCTGCTTGAGCTCTTCTCCCAAGGCACAGGGAGGGTTCTCAGAGGAGGAGTAGGACACCACGCCGCCTAGACGTGGACACAGAACTCTCAGGACTCCCTGTTGTACTGTCCAGCTTGAAAAGAGAGCTCTGTAACTCAGACCTGATGCTTCCTTCAAGTCTCCACTCTTCCCGGGATTCCCTGCCTTACAAGCAGCTTCTCAGTGTGCCGTGGACTCACTGTCAAGAATCTTACTGTCTGCAGCTGGTTCTGCCTGGGAGGGCTTCCCGATTGAGCTGTGAATAAGCAATGTGGAACAGCCTTGA
Source organism: Glis glis (assembly GCA_004027185.1). NCBI lineage: Eukaryota > Metazoa > Chordata > Mammalia > Rodentia > Gliridae > Glis > Glis glis. Next base: position 8,577 of record PVJS01060574.1, on the reverse strand, counting down.
GCATTCAGATGCTGAGCACCCGGCCAGGCCTGGCTCCCCTGCCAGCCTCCACTCCCGCATCTCAGTGAGTGAGACACACCCTGTCTGGAGACAGGGCCCAAACAGGGGTGGGAAGAAGCAACGAAGTCACTGGTCCAGATGGAGTGAAAAGTTATGGTTATAATGCCGCTGCCCCCAGTAAGCTGCAAAACTCCAAAAGGACATTTGGCACAGGGACTCCGCTGATGAGGGCCTTGGAGATAGACAGCACTGAGCGGTAAGAATGCCAGCGGCCACCTGCGCCTGGAAGTCGCTAACCCCGGCAAACGGTGCCGCCCAGGGCCTCTGCACAAGGAAGGAACTTGGAGTCTCGTTTGTATTGAAAACATTTTCTTATCTTATTGTCTTTCCATCATGATGTCGCTTCTCTCCCCCCAGGAAGATCTAAGGAGCTTCTGAGAGAGTGAACCACAGGACCAGAGAGATTGTCTAGAACACGGGCCACCAGCACATCACCACCTCGCCAGCCCCCCAGCCCAACTCAGACCTGGGAGCCGGTGAGGCTGCCAAAGGTGAGCAGCAGGGAGAGGCCGCCCCGGGGCTTAAAAACAGCCCTCTTCCAACTGAAGGTGACATCATAAGATGGAAGGAGACCGATCCCTGAGTCACCTCGTGAAGGAGAGCTGCCAAGGAAAGCCACTCAGCCCTCTTCAAATTTTGCACAAGCAAGAAAACCTTTCGTTGTGTTGAGGTGCCGGGGTTCGGGGGTGGCTTATCACTGCAGCATAGGTGGGCCTCAAGAAGGCAGTCCTGGGTAGGTTCTGGAGCAGGCATTATTACACAGCTACAGGTGAAGCACTGGGTTGTAGTAGGACATGGGTGGGGAACACACAGGCATCAATGAGATGCAGACTCTGAACGTTATCTGTCTGGACTCATATCCTAGCCCTACCCCTTACTATTTGTGTACTCTTGGGTAAGTTATCTGCTTTCTCTAAGCCCAGTCTCTTCATGTTTAAAATCTGGCTTCTTGGGCTGGGCGTGGTGGCGCACACTTGTAATCCCAGTACTTGGGAGGCTGAGACAGGAGGATCACAGGTTCGAAGCCAGCCTCAGCAACTTAGTGAGGCTCTCAGCAACTTAGAGCAAGACCCTGTTTCCAAATAAAAAATAGCCGGGCGTGGTGGCGCACGCTTGTAATCCCAGTACTTTGGGAGACGGAGACCGGAGGATCCGGGTTCGCGGCCAGCCTCAGCTCTCTCTCTCCCTGTCTCTCTCTCTCACTCTCTCTACTTAGTGAGGCCCTCCGCAACTTCGTGAGACCCGGTTTCAAAATAAAGTATAAAAAATAGGGCCGGGGGCATAGCGCGGAGGTAGAATGCCCCTGCGTTCAATCCCCGGTACCGCCGCAAAAAATAAAATAAAATAAAATAAAATAGGGCCGGGCGTGGTGGCGCACGCTTGTAATCCCAGTACTTTGGGAGGCGGAAACCGAAGGATCTGGGTTCACGGCCAGCCTCAGCTCTCTCTCTCTCTCTCCCTGTCTCTCTCTCTCTACCTAGTGAGGCCCTCCGCAACTTCATGAGACCCGGTTTCAAAATAAAGGATAAAAAATAGGGCCGGGGGTGTAGCGCGGAGGTAGAATGCCCCTAGGTTCAATCCCTGGTACCACAAAAAAATAAAATAAAATAAAATAAAATAAAATAAAATAAAATAAAATAGGTCTGGGGGTGCAGCCTGGAGGTAGAAGGCCCCTGGGTTCCATCCCCAGTACCATAAATAAATAAATAAATAAATAAATAAATAAATAAATAAATAAATGTCTGGCTTATGCGCTGGGCATGATGGTGCACACCTGTAATCCCAGTACTTGGGAGACAGGAGGACTGTAGGTTCTAAGGCCAGCCTCAGCAACGTAGAGAGACTCTCAGCAACCTAGCAAGACCCTGCTTCAAAATAAAAAATAAGAGCCGGGCGTGGTGGCGCACGCTTGTAATCCCAGTACTTGGGAGGCTGAGACAGGAGGATCACAGGTTCACGACCAGCCTCAGCTACTTAGTGAGGCCTCCCCAACTTAGTGAGACCCTGTTTCAAAATAAAGAATAAAAAATAGGGCTGGGGGTGTAGCTCGGAGGTGGAATGCCCCTGGGTTCAATCCCCAGTACTGCAAATAAATAAATAAATAAATGATAAATAAATAAAATAAAATATAAGATAAAATGAGCTAGCAGTGTAGCTCATAGGTAGAACTCCCTGGGTTCAATCTCCAATACTACAAAAAATAAAATAAAATCTGGCTTATGCCTACCTGAGAGACCTCAAGAGGCTGTTAAGACATTTAAATGAGGTAATACACATAAAATGTTTAGTATGGTGCCTGACAGTAATGACTTAAGTCTAAGTTGTTCCTTACCTAGTGACTACTTTGGGGTCTTATATCCCAAAACTTCACTGAAGTTGAACTTGGAGATGAGGCAAGAAAAAGGTGAACGTTATCACTTGTTCTATGAAGACGCCTTTCATCATCTTGCCATTTAAAGGGACACTTGAAAGAATTGAAAAGAAGGAAACCACCGGGCGTGGAGGCCCACACTTGTAATCCCAGTACTTGGGAGGCTGAAATAAGAGGATCACAGGCTCATAGCCAGCCTCAGCAACTTACTGAGGCCCTTCGCAACTCAGTGAGAGCCTGTTTCAAAATAAAAAATAAAATGGGGCTGGGGGTGGAGCTCAGAGGTATAATGCCCCTGGGTTCGATCCCCAGCACCACAAAAAAAAAAAAAAGAAGGAAACCAATCTAATAGAGGTTGTGCGGAGGGCACTGGAGAATGTGACCCCCGCCCAACATACACACACAAAACGCCGGTGCAGAGACCTGTTCTCCAGGCCTGGTTCCTTTTATTCCTACATACAGCTGAATAAGTGCCCAGCCTCCCTGCTAGAATGCAGTTCTGTCTAACAGAAAATGTGAGCAGAAGCGGCCACTTCAGACCAGGCCCATCTAATCCTGCTATGTGCAGTCCTCCAGGCACCATGGCCAGCTGTGGAAGGTGAAAGAGCCCGGGTCCCTGATTCACTGTGTGGAGAGAGATGTCCGCTGTTCAGGAAATCCCACTGGACTTAGGTAAACAGGAAATGAACTTTTATTTTTTTGCAGTACTGAGGACTGAACCCAGGGGCATACTACCTATGAGTTACACCCCCAGCCCTATTTTTTTATTCTTTATTTTGAGACAGGGTTTCACTAAGTTGCAGAGGCCTCACTAAGTAGCTGAGGCTGGCCGCGAACCTGGATCCTCCTGTCTCAGCCTCCCAAGTACTGGGATTACAAGCGTGCGCCACCACACCAGGCTTGGAAATGAACTTCTGAGAAGTTTCAGCCATTATACACTTTTGGATTTGTTTTATTGCAACAGTTAGAAACTCTTGTTCTCTAATAATTTGTTAAATACTTTTTTTTTTTGTACCAGGGATTGAACTGAAGGGCACTTTACCTCTGAGCTACATCCCCAGCCTTATTTTATTTTTAAATTTTGAAACAGGGCCTTACTAAATTGCTGAGGCTGGCCTTGAACCTGTGATCCTCCTGTCTCAGCCTCCCAAGTACTGGGGTTACAGGCATGTGCCACTATGCCCGGTTTGTCAAAAACTTTCTAATTCAGCCATTTAACTTATGTTGAAAAAGATCATATCTTTAAAACACAAAGTGCTCATCTTAGTTTTATCAAGATAAATAATAACTATTTATATAAACAAAAGAGACAAACTTTGAATTCATTTATCTCCAAGCATCTCAGGCACTCCAAGCAAGAGGAAAGTTTAGTCCTGCCTGGTCCTTTCCAGAATCACCTGGGGCCATGACTCCCTGAGGACATTCTCTAAATTCTATTAATGTGAAGAAACAGTGCTGTGTGAGGCAGGCAAGAAAGTGAGTGGGCTATGACCATTACATCTTTATGCAGCCCGTGACAGCTCACTCCTTCACATGTGGGGCAAGGACAGAACTTGGTCTTTGTTAGTCAAATTAGATGCCTAAGCCTGGTCACTTCTTCTACCCTTTCTTTGGGCAAAGTTTTCCCACGACTCCATTTCCCCCACCCTTCCGTACCCAATAGAAGGACAGCTGGCCACTTACCCTATGCACGGGTTGGTCTGGTACCTCGGTGCCGTGTAGGAGAAAGGAGAGATGTCCTTGTCAACAAAAGACCCAAAGCCCAACCGGAAGTTGCTGGTGAGCTTCCTCATCTCCTCGGCAAGCTTGGTGCCCAGGCTCCGGATGTTGTCCAGGTCATCCTTCATGGACAGGGAGAGGTCCATCAGGTAGTACAAGTCCACGGGGTAGTCCTCCACCTGGCGAACCTGCAGCCGGAAGGTAGTCTGGTCACCTGTGCCGACAGAGAGGTCACACGCGTTAGAGGCCATGCAACTTGCTGGGGGTTAAGGGGATGGATTTTGCCTTCAAAGCTGCTCCACCTCTTATTTTTCTTTGTATGGTACCAGGGACTGAACCCAGGGGCATTCTACCTCTGAGCTACACCCCCAGCCCTATTTTATTTTTTATTTGGAAACAGGGTCTCACTAAGTTGCAGAGGACCTCATTAAATTGTTGAAACTCCCTGCAAACCTGCAATCTCCTGTCTCAGCCTCCCAACTATTGGGATTACAGCGTATGCCACTACACCCGGCTCTTACTTTTCTTTTTTTTGCAGTACCCGGGATTGAACCCAGGGGCGTTCTACCTCCACGCTACACCCCCGGCCCTATTTTTTATACTTTATTTTGAAACCGGGTCTCATGAAGTTGCGGAGGGCCTCACTAAGTAGGGAGAGACAGGGAGGGAGAGAGACACACACACAGAGAGAACGAGAGAGAGAGAGAGAGAGCTGAGGCTGGCCGCAAACCCGGATCCTCCGGTCTCTGCCTCCCAAAGTACTGGGATTACAAGCATGCGCCACCACACCCAGCCTTACTTTTCTTAAATGATGGTGTGCCCTCCAGAACAAATGTTTTTCTTGGAAGTGGAATACCTGAAGGGAATATGGTGCCGAGGGTGAGGACCTGGATTCTCCTCCCCAAACACTTGTCTCAGCATTTCTAAGTAAGCTCTTTAACAACCAGGCTCCTTAGTGGTGGTCTATTTTCTCAGCAAAACACCCTTGGATAGACAATGAGCCAGACAATCCCTTAGAGCAGCCCACCAACAACATTCCCACTCCACAGAAAGACCCCACCCAAATGGGAATGTGTGTGAAACAGAAAGCAGGGAAGGAATTAACAAGAGGGTATGGACATGAGTAAGAACTAGGTGAGGAAGAGAGAGATGTGTAAGTCAAGGGAAGTAGGTAACAACAGTAGTACTTAACACACCCCAAAGGGCAAAAGTATTTAGGCCTGTGCCAGGTCACCAGTCTCTATTTCCGCAGCCATTTACCAGATCAGAGCATTTAGTTCTTGGGCATATTTGACATTTGGGGATATCACAGACATAACTCATTATCATTAGAAATTATATGTATAAATACAGGAAAATGGATTCTAGATTTTAGCTTCACTTAGAAAAAGAGAAGAGAAAAAGAACAACAACAAAGAACAGAAAGAGAAAAGAAAGACATCACTAGAATTATTGACCAACTATAAGAAAGAGAAAATGATTTTTGGTTCTACAATAAGACAACCAACAGATGATGAAAGAGGAATTAATTCAGAGGAAGAAAACAGGAGAAAAGCCAGGTGTGAGAGGTGTGGCCTTTGCTACCTCCCGCTCCGAGGTTCAGAGAGGCCTGAGTCAGAGAGGACCCAGCCAGAGTAATGATCCCTAAATCATTTCATAATTTCTAAAAACAAATTAGAACCAACTCCAAGGTTCAACTCATACCAGGTAATTGGATCTGCTTTGGGCTTAGCCTTTCAGGAGTACCAAGACAGGCCTGGGGCAGAACCGTCCATGCACATTTGAAATTCAGGTATATTCTTTGCATGTTTAGAGGTATGACAGTCAAGGCAGCACTGCTGGTCACCAAGGATCCCCCGCCTGACTGGCCACAGCCACATCTCAGAGAAGCCAATCTTTCATCTCTAGCTGATGGCCAACAAGCAAAAGACTCCTTGCACCTGCAGGGCAGAGAACTCAAACCTCCGTGCTCTCTCTCCTCCCACTGCAAAGGAGGCAGAGTTCATCAACTAGACCAGGAAGAATCCAATGACGAAAAGATTTCAGTTCAAGTTCCAGCTCTGTCCCTCGACAGACAAGAGAGGACAACTCGAGCATTAATTTCCTTAAATTTGAAATGGAAATAACAACTATACTCGCTGCATTGATTAGGGCTGTGATGCACTGGTGTGGGAGAGAAATATTTTATGGCTATAAAGTCCTGCACAAAGGAAGCACAATGATTATAATCACTATTTGTAGCTAGAGTGGCAGCTGAGCCTGCTTCCCCTGACTTGTTTTTGCGTGTACTGTTCTAGCTACCTCAAGACTGATGCCATTTGTGTTGCCCGTTGGTATGAGTCTATTTTTAAAAACCATCAGAGCCTGACTCAAACAGAAGAATGTTCCAGATTTCTTCCAGAATGAATTCCAGACTGCTGCAGTATGTCTCTGGCTCCCATCAGGAGGCTGAATAGGTCCCTCCATAGGGACCCTCGGATGCCACCTTACGGTGGGGCAGGCTGACGATGAGGGAGGAACTGGGGGAAGGGACACCTCTTCGGCCTTTTTGCATGGGCAGACAGACCCCAATTGGACTGAGCCTGCAAATCATACCTCCTCTGTCCAATTCTATTATTTCTTTGCAGATTCTCCTGAATTTTCTGATACCTGTCCACCTTCTCCAAGTTTTCTTCTTTTAAACAGAATCTACTTCTACCTTTTTCAGATTATAAATAATTAACAAATGGGTGCTTTAGGACCAGGAAATGGGGAATTGGCTTGAATTCAGGGAGGCATCCATGGACAGAAGCAGCTCAAGGCTTGGAAATGGGAGAGCTGGGTTTGGATCCAGGCTTGGTCACCAAGGACTCAGGAGACCACAGGCTCCTTTAAACTTGCTGCTCAGTTTCGGTGTAGTAAAGTGGGGAGGATATTCATCACAGGGATAAAAAGAGATGATATATATAAATACCACACAAATGCTCCTACACAAGGAAATCTTTGACCTCAAAGTCGATTATTAAAGCAATTTCCTGGGGGGATAAAAAGAGAGAAAAAGTTAAAAATTTATATCAGAAACGAGTTTGAAAGGCTAGAGCCCTGGGCATATAGATTTAACTCCAAACTTTCCAGACATGAAGGCAAAGAAGGAAATAAGATGTAATACATATAGGTCTTAGACTCTGCTAAGAAGGTTATCTACAGGGAAGTGAGAAGTTTCTTGGCAATAAATTCTAAGAGAAATTGATCCTAAGAAAAAACACACACGCGCACACACACTCCTTCCTACAGGGAGGCTCCAAAAATGTTAAAAAGGAATGTTTATCCCCATTTTCCAGAAAAGGAGGAATGTAAGAAAGAGAGTAATATTCATGTTTAGAACGAGGTTTTACTGCCACCTCTGATATGCTAGATTTTATTTTATATTTTATTTTTTGTGGTACTAGGATTGAACCCAGGGGCATTCTACCTCCGAGCTACACCCCCAGCCCTATATTTTATTCTTTATTTTGAAACCGGGTCTCACTAGCTTGCGGAGGGCCTCACTAAGTAGCTGGGGCTGCCCGCGAACCCGGATCCTCCGGTCTCAGCCTCCTGAGTACTGGGATTACAAGTGTGTGCCACCACGCCTGGCTTAGATTTTATTTTATTATTTACTTATTTATTTTTGGTACTGGGGATTGAACCCAGGGGCATTCTACCTCTGAGCTACACTACTCCCCTAGCCTTTTGTTTTGTTTTGTTTTGTTTTGAAACAGGGTCTCGCTAGGCTGCTGAGAATCTCACAAAGTTGCTGCTCACAGGGTTGCTGAGGCTGTCCTCGAACTTGTGATCCTCCTGTCTCAGCCTGCCATGTACTGGGGATTACAGGTGTGCTCCGCCACTCACACCTTGATTTGCTTGATTTTTTAAATTAAATTATTTTTTTGAGTACTGGGGATTGAACCCAGGGGCATTTTACCTCTGAGCTACACCCCCAGCCCTATTTTTTATTCTTTATTTTGAAACAGGGTCTCACTGAGTTGCAGAGGACCTCACTAAGTAGCTGAGAATGGCTGCAAACCCGGATCCTCCGGTCTCAGGCTCCCAAGTACTGGGATTACAAGTGTGCGCCACCGCGCCCAGCTCTGATTTGCTTGATTTTAAATACCACCAACTCCTAACTGGGCATTTGCAATAACAGCATGCTCTGCAGCAGATCTGGGAGGGACGGGCATTGCTGCTAGGACTCTGTGTGTGGGTGTTCAGCTTCCAGTGAACCGACTCCCCACCAGGCGAAGCCCCCAGTGTGAGCAGACTGAGGGTGAATCCCTCGTGGTGGCCCAGTGTGGCGCCGTCCCTGCTGGGAGAAGGTCTGGGGCACGGTTCCCATCACAGCCACATAGACACATAGAGAGAGAGAGACACAGACACAGACACACACACACACACACACACACACACAC
>PVJS01060573.1:0-11213 GCA_004027185.1 Glis glis | reverse complement strand
CTAATGATAGGAGATACATGGGTTATTGTTGGCCCCATCTGTATTTAAACTTCACAGACCTACTTTTCTTCATCACATATTTAAGTACACACATACATATACATATTATCTTATTTAATACTTACAAAACCCTATGAGATATTATTATCTTTATTTCATAGATGAAATCATAGCTCAGAGAGGTTAAGTAGCTTGTTCAAGGCAGCACACCTGGGATGTGCTAGAGAATGATTGTAGAGCCTGTAGTATGTAAATTTTTCCCCAGCTTCATCGAGGTATAATTGACAAATGCAATCTATGTGTGTGTGTGTGTGTGTGTGTGTGTGTGTGTGTGTGTGTGTGTTTCTGTGTGTGGTACTGGGGATTGAACCCAGGGACATTCTACCTGTGAGCTACACCCCCAGCCCTTTTTTTACTTTTTGGTTTGAAACAGGCTCTTGCTAGGTTGCTTGGAGTCTCCCTATGTTGCTGAGGCTATCCTCAAACGTGCAATCCTCCTGTCTCAGACTCCCAAGTACTGGGATTACAGGTGTGCACCACCACGCCTAGAGCAACCTATGTTTTCACCATTACACCACACTCTATTTTCAAATACTGCATTGAACTATATCATCCTTGTGATCCTTGTCGAAAGTTTTTTGCCTTCTTCTCCTCCCACTACTAGGTCAACTGGGAGGGTGGCATTTCTACAGATTTGAGAGCTGGAAAAAAGAGATAGGAGGTTCCCAATTTCTTCTTGTGCATTTCTTTTTCTTAATTTCTTTCTTTTTTTGTGGTGCTAGGGATTGAACCCAGGGGAGCACTGCCACTGAGCTATACCCCCAGCCCTTTTTATTTTATTTTTAAAATTTTGAGTCAGTGTCCAACTAAGTTGCCTAAGCTGGCCTCAAACCTGCAATCCCCCTGTCTCAGCCTCCAGTACTAGATCACAGCCACTTGTGTGCCTGGTTGCATTTCTTTTTCTATAATGATTTTTACTTGAGATAATTCCTAAAATGGCATATTCAATGGTGATCTTTAGAAGTTGTGGTTGCTACCATTCATTTTCCTTCCTTTTAGGCAACTTAATATGTTTAAACTACATTCTATCCACAGCCGAGTGATGAATTAGACAAATACACAACTCTTGGGAAAAATTCTTCATGAAAGACTTAAAAGTGTGGAATATTTCATGAAATAAGAGAAAACACTACACAGAGCAAAAAAGAACCATGTCCTGAAAGAAGTGAGTTGATAAGGGAATGAAACCATGTTTTTTTTCACTTTGTCACCTCTTAAACTGTCTAGAAGAAATGATCATTGCAAGTATCTTGCAGGAGAAAACAAAGAACACAGGATGTGGAATCAGAGATTTGTGCTTTTTCCCTCATATCTACACCTTACTAATAATGAAACTTTAAGCCGGTGATTGAACTACTCTGAGCTTTCATTTTCTCATTGTTAAACTGGAGATAAAAACAGGATCTTCCTCAAAGGGTTGTGTGTTAGTCAGCTTTCAATTATTGTAACAGATACTTAAGATAGATAAAGTTATAAAGAGAAAAGGTTTTCCTTGGCTCACATTTTTGGAGGTTTTAGTTGACCATCAGTTGGCCCCATTGCTTTTGGGCTTCTAGTGGAGTGGGGCAGTATATAATGTCAGAGTGTGTGGCAATACTGTTTACCTCATGACCAGGTTGGGAAAGAGAAAAAGAGGAAGGGAAGAGGGTCCCACAATTCCCTTCAAAGGCATGCACCCAATGACCTAAAACTTTCCCACCTCTTAAAGTTTCCACAACCTCCCAATAGCACCAAGCTGGGAACCAAACTTTTAACATGTGGATCTTTGGGGGACATTCCAGATTCAAACTATAGAAGGTTATTCTTAAGATTAAATAAATTAAATTGTGTTTAAATTATTTTTTCTTTTGGTACTGGAGATTGTACCCAGTGTTGTTCTACCTCTGAGCTACATTGCCAGACCTTTTTTTTTTTGAAACAGGGATCTCGCTAAGTAGCTGAGGCTGGCCTCAAACCTGCAATCCTCCTGTCTCAGCCTCCCAAGTACTGGGATTACAGGTGTGCACCACCCCACCCAGCTTAAATCATGTTTATCAATGATTTTTGTACTTCTATTCATATCAGATATTATTACAATCACCTTGGTACAGTGAAACGCCACCAATCTAGTTATCCCTCTTTTTATACTGGATGTTCTCCCTCTGACCACAACCAGACTGCACCACAAAACCCTTCACCCCATCCCACTCCAGGATCAAAACCCTTCAACCCCATCCCACTCAAGGATCACTGAAAGAGGAGCATTATGACTAAGAAAACAACCCCCTCAGCCAATGTAAGCAGATAACATTCACAGTGAACTGTGGCAGCGATCCTAATTATGATAGAGAATGTCTGGGTGCCAGGAGACCTACATCTATGCATCCCTACTGTTTATTTCTAGACAGGTGGAATGATACCAGACAGAACAGTTGGACCCAGCTGCTCTAAAGGGAGAGGGGAAAAATGTCTATTTGGGTACAATCAGACCACACAGGGACTTGAAACTTGAGATCAAAATAAAATAATTTTTATTTGAATTTGAGAGCGTCTGAGAAGGCAGTGAAAATGTGAATATATAGCTTTGCCAATGGTATGTTTTATAGATATAGGCCACCAGATTTCCCATAGTCATCACTGCCCAAGATTAGTTCACCTGTTGCTGACTTTGGTAGTCACAGCAGAATAGAATTTGGGAAAATTCAGGAGTAAATTAAAATGCTGAAAAATATATGTACATTCTTTAATTTAAAAATATATATATAATTTTAGCAGTGCTAGGGATTTAACCCAGGGCCTCATGCATACTAGGCAAGTGTTCTACTACTGAGTCACATCCCCAGCCCCCGATTTTATTTTTGTACAAATTTATAGGGTACAATGAGATGTTTCAATACATGTATATATTGTGCAATGATTAAATTGGGTTATTATCATATCCATTTTCAGTGATCAGGTCGAGCATCAGGGTGGCACAACACAGCTGAAGCTCAACATCTTCCTGTAAAAACAAAACTAAATAATGTTTTTGTGGTTTCATCTCAGGTCTAAAATTTCATATCCCCTTTTCATTACCCTTTAAAAAATAGTATCCTACTTATGATCTACAGCAGAAATAATTAACTGCATTACAATTACAATGTATAAGATAATTGTTATTGGTGAACAAAATTAAAAATTGGGACATGTCAGAGGAAACTCAAAAATAAGCTAGCTCTAAGTGGAAGAGTTCTCTCAGGTCAAAGTGATTGCATAAGGATTAAAAATCAGATGGTATGCTTGTTTACTAACATATTCTGAGGGTTTTTTTTTTCCCCCAGCAGATGTAAGAAATGGAAAAAAAAAAAGAAAACCCAACCAGGGCTATGCTAGCAGATGGAGGTGATTTGTTCAAATGTATGACTGGGCTGCAGCCATCAGTAATCCAAGCTATAAATTCTGAACCCCCTACATTTTATTTCTTATTTCAAAATCTGCTTTTGTCCATTTAAAGATGAAAATCTAATCGGAGTTGCTTCGAAAGGTATAATACTGTGGGTAGAGAAACACATCACTGGCAACAATTTGGACATTGGATTATACCAAGTCTTTCTGACTTTAAACTCATGAACTCTCATATTTAAATCCAACATAAATCGTTTGGTTTTTCAAGTTCCCTTAAGCTAGGAAAATTAAGACTTCCTGTTTTTCAGGGACGAAAAGGGCTTAAAACCTTGAGAGGTTAGAAAATGTCTTGAAGCTCTTTCTAATGGAGCATAAGTAAGTCCAAACCATATGGATTGCATTTCCTTTTTTACTTTGAACACTGAAGGGAAAAACATGTTTGGCAAAATGATTCTTTTTTTTTTTCAAATCCAAATATGTTACTTTCACCCCTGAATCTCCTTCCCAAGCAACACAACATGCCAGGAATGTCCCAGGGTTCTTCAGTCTTTGAGTCTGTGGCTCCTGAGAGGCCTACCTTCTTCAAGGAGCCATTCCAGGGTGACTAAAAGAGACATTCTGTTTGCCTCTTAAACCTCTCTGGGTAACATGGAACTTTCAAGACTCCCTTTCATTCAGTGTTTTGCTTATGTTTGCTGTTAGTTGTGTCTACTAAAGGCTTATTGTGTTCATGTATAATACCTTATGTCATTTATTCTATCTTTAACAACTGTTTATCATCTAATGGGTCTAAAGTTTTATGTGATGAATGAGTAGGTGAGCACACTCTTACATTGTGCTCTGTGATGCAACCCTATATGCATGGCTAAAGGTAGCCCCGGCTAATAATTCTCAAGTAAGATACAACCAAGAATAGGGAATTAGAATCGTCTTAGGAGAGGAGGAAGTCCCTTGATAACAGGATTTGAAGGGCTCCAATAAGACTCCCTCAAAAGTACCAGATTCATAATTTGAATGAACAAATCTATATAAAAACACAGGTCGTAAGATATATTATGGTAAATTTTTAAATTCAGCAATTTTCTCTTCTTTTTTATTAGCTTAGTAAGTTTTACATGTGTTTCAATGGGGATGGTAAGGGAATGAGAACAATTTGGGGTTTTCATTTAACTGCGGTATATATATGCAATGGAATTTTACTCAGCCATAATGAAGAACAAAATTATGTCATTTGCAGAAAAGTGAATGGAACGAGAGAATATTATGCTAAGTGAGATCAGCCAATCTCAGAAAGTCAAGGGTCATATTTTTTTCCTCATAAGTAGAAGCTAGAGAGAAATTGGAAAACAAAAGGGACTACAGATAGAGGAGAAAACAATCCAGTGGAGCAATGGAAGGGGTCTAGGGGAGGGAGACTGGGGGTGCAGACTTGATGAAGGAAAGACTTCAAATAATGTTATGTACATGTAAAAATTATCAATGCCAATATCAATAACATATGTGGGGAAGAGGAGGGAGTGAGGTGGGATCTGTGAGGAATCTCACCAAGTGCTGTGTGCATGTATTTTGTCTCTATCACTGTGAACTTCATTGTGATGTATGATTACAATGCACCAATAAAGGTATATTAAAAACAAAAAATAAAACAAAACAAAAATATGTCAAAAATATATGTCACAGAAACATTGTGTTTAGATGAGTTGAAGTTAGGAGGAGGCAGAAAGGGGGAAAGGGAGAAGGAGGAAAAGGATAGGAAGAGGAGGAGGAGGAGACAGAGAGGAAGCATATATTAGGAATTTGGGTAGAAAGGGATGAAACAGTACTTATTTTAATTAGAATTTGATTTTTGCTTAGGACTTCAAGAAGAAATTCACTGAAAGGTAACTCTAGTTCTGAAGAAGATTGCCTATAATATGTATACTATTCTCATATTTGCTTTCTTTCTTTCCCTAGTGAAACTCTTAAGTTTAATTTTGGAAGGCAGGGTCTCACTTATGTTTATCATTTGCCACCCATGCCATTCCCACACCTTTACCACAGTACCCAACCGAGCTTTAGCCCAGAAGGGATATTCACTTGTTAGTCGATTGATTATAAGGCCATTAAAATTTTTACTAAACGTGCAGGATGGCCTCAGCACTATGTTAGGCATTGTGGAAAATTGCAACCTAAGAAGAAGAGAATGAATGAAATGATTGTGACTGCTCTGGAAAAGCAAAGCCTGTATGTGGAATTAACCCAAGTCCTGTGTGTCCATGTGGACCCAGGACCTTATAAAATGGAAACATCTGATTATGTCCAAAGGAAGTTTTCAAGAAATAAAAGGGTATATTACTATATATGGTGGAATTTGAACCTGGGAAAATTATTACCTTGAAGTAATACAAGTCCCAAATGTGTATACGTCTTGTCTTCCCTATTTCATATTTCTAAGAGACTTTCTCCACCTGTCTCTTCCTCTATTTACCTCCTAATAACTTTTTTATATACTTTTATTGGTGCATTATAGTCTTACATCATAATGTAGTTCATAGTGATGGTGACGTCTCCTGGTAACTTTCTTATACCCCTCCTATAGGACTTAGGGAGAAAGGGAGATGTAAACTGCTAAATAGGTTAACAAGTTGGTATGAAAGTGAGGCTTTATACTGACAAAGTGAGAGGAAGTTAGTTATTTTGGATACAGCTCCAATCTTAAAGACTGCTAACTATTGAGGACACATTTCTACATAGAAACCTTAGGTAGAAATATTTTTTCAGTTTTAGTGTCTTGTTTCTTTAAATTTCCTTCAGGGATTTGAGGGATGGTGAGCCTCTGAGGGGAAGGTGGGTCATTGTCAAACCATGTAATGAGGATAGTGAGATTTGATGAGAACACATTCAACTTTTAGATCCAGAAAGGGAGTGAAACCCTGGTGAAATGGAGAGTAGAAAGGACCCAGATGAGATCATGAAGAGGGTAACACTTTATTTTGATTGACTTTAACATAACAGACATACCAGACACTCTGCTGAGCCCTTTATATGCAATACCTCATTTAATAACCACAAGTTTATGAGATAGGTACTATTATTGCATCCATCTTACCCAAGAGAGAACAGAGTTTCAGAGATCAGTGGTTTTGCCAAAGTCATCCAGCTAGTATGCAGAAGTCTAGCCCTATCTAACCACTTTAGCATACTGCTGTAAATAGGCTCACCCTGTCTGGGTCCCAGAGTGTTCATAACTGGGTGGAGTAAATGACCACATTAGTTATGGTCAATCTGTGGACTCAAGTTATAATAACTTATGAACTAAGATTTATTGAGACTCTGGAGACAGACCCCCATGGCTGTGTTTACAACTCCCTTTTTTAGATATTTGCTTAGGTACAACCACCTTGCTTGAAGAGGAGGCCATGAAGATGATGGGTCAGGTGGAATATGTCGTGGAAACTGCTCAGAATGATGAGGGACCCATTGGCATATCTTTTGAGGGACAGATGAAGAAATGTGGGATGAGCATCTTGAGAAGAAGACCCTATAAATATGTGATAGCTGTCTCAAAATGTATTATAGGCAGTCACATGAAAGTAGCATGAGATGCAATCTATCTTACTGTATAGGAGCCACAGGAAGATGTTAGAAGTTAAATTCTACATCTATAGAAAACAACACCGTAAGCATAATGCAGGGTTTTATAACATTACTTTGTGCCTTGGATCATTTTAGAAATTTAGTAAAGACTATGAACCCATCTCAGAATAATGGGTTTAAATGCATAAAACAAAATGCATAAGACCACACAGGAAATATATTATATTGAAATATAATTATTAAGATCTTAAACAAATTTGAAAATATTTGCAACAATTTTAAAGTGGCACAAAATGTTTGTGTTTTATGCATTGAAAATATACCTGAGGTTTGTTGCCTACATTCATAATGGAAACAATGGTAAATTTCAGTTAGAGATTAGGGAAAATAAAGGTATTTTTCCACCAAAATTTATGGTACCTTTAAGGTATCTGTGGATTCCACATTCATATCACCTGAATTAGATGTGTCCAATAGTGGAATGCATTACCATGTAAAGTCATGGTAGTTTTTTTTTTGTCACAGGGATAGTCTTTAAAGAAGGAATGTCAGTGATGTTTATTTTTTTATTTTTAAAATATACTTTTATTGGTACATTGTAATTATACATCATAATGCGTTTTAGAGTGATAGAACATACATGTCTGTTAGGATAGGAAGTGTTAGGAACTTGGTATGTTTCCCTCTGGATCCCAGAATTCCTACTTAGATGAGATCAATTCTCTATGGTACTAATTCTAATATTCTATGCTCAAAATTCTTCAATAGCCGGGTGCAGTGATGCACACCTGCAATTGCAGTATTTGGGGGTGCTGAGATAGGAGGATCACAGGTTTGAGACCAGCCTCAGCAACTTAGTGAGATTCTCAGCAACCTAGTGAGACCTTATTTCAAAACAAAAAATAAGATGGGATATGGGGGTGTAGCTTGGAGGTAGAATGTCCCTGAATTCAACCCCCAGTACCACAAAGAAAAATTTCTTCAATAGCTTTTATTGTATACAGTAGTGATTTTCGCTTTTTAAAGCAGAAGACTTTCTTCAGAATAAAGTCTTACACAATTCTTTAACACATCAAACAGAAAAAAGGTGGGATCAATTTGGTTGAAGTGGAAATGAAAGACCCAGATCCCTGTCTGCTCAGCCTTCCTTCTGTTCCCCTCTCTTCTTCCAACTAGCACCTAGGAGCCCTAGGGCTCTAGGACACACAGCCACAGGATCAAATAGAAATTCCCTAGATTTGCATTCAAGACCTTGGAAAATCTTGCCTCTTGGATGCAACTCAACAGTGTACTCATTGTTTCTAAACAACCTACAAAATATTCCTGGCACCAAATTTGTTGACATTGCTCTCCAGTCTGGAATGCTCTACACACCCTCCTTCTCTTTGCCATTTCCCTGAACTATAGCCTCCTTCAAGTTAGTATTAGGTTCCACTTCCTCCAAGAAGTATTCCCTGATGAGTCACTTTAGGTGATTATTTTAGTGCTTCTGTGTATTTGAAATAAGTGATGTTGCTTTGCTTTTGTTCCTATGTCTCCTTAGCAAAGAATTGCAAACCAAGCTCCCAGACGATTGTATATGTCTGGGGCCTAGTAAAATAGCCTGTATACAGAAGGTCCTGAATTAGTTCTTATCTATGAAATTTATTTTTCATGTTCCATTTCCCTGAAATAATGATAAGATTTTTGTAGACAGGGACATTCCTAGACATTTAATCTGTCACAATTCCTTGCACAGTCCAGAGTTCACAGGACACTTGAACTGGTCATGGAAGGATTTGGTTAGGGAAGATATTAAATAAGGGCAATTGGAAGACATTAGATAAGGGCAATTTAGAAAGGAGAAAAACATAATTTGATGGAGAAGGGGTTGTATCTGTTGTTCTGGGAAGAAGACATGCTGGAACTGAGGTGTGGAGTGTTCCCCTTGAGAATGAGCCAGCAGGTTGAGACAGGACTAGGAAAGGCAAAGAATAAGATGTCAGCAGGAAGCTAATGTGAGTCACCATGAGAGAGATCAACAGAGATTAAAGTGTAAACTTGCTCTCAGCTAAATAGCAGGGATAGGACTCTTCTCTTACCCACCATTAGCCGAAAGTCAACCCGAGTTATGTGGTCTCAGCACAGGGTCTACTTTTTGGTATAGATTCTGGGTTAAGACTCTAGGCTTTTGATTCAGGCCTCAAAGAAATATTTAGAGATTTCCAAATTCTCATTTGAGAAAAACCCAGAAACATGGTTAAAGGAGAGGTCTCTGAGCCACTGACATCCTAATATCTGTTTTGTACAACATGTTCAGAAATCTAATTTAATAAGAAGAAACTATTTGTTACAAATTTGCTATTGTAAGACACTGTGATAAGTGATTTAGTTGAGGGAGAGGAGGCTGCAATGTCAGGAAGAGAGTACATAGGATAGAATAAATTTGGATTAAAAGGTAAGATGCTTCCAAGAAATTAAGAAGGTCAGTAATTTATAATAAAAAACAATAGCTCATAATGCCAAGTGCTTACTCCATGACACACACTGTTTCATGTATTTGGCAAGTGTTACCTCATTTAATAGGTACCACAACACTTTAAGCTAAGTATTATTATCCTCATATTAGAGATGACAAAGCTGAACTTCAATGACTTAAATTGCTGTGTTTTAGGTCACACAGCTGGTGCAAATGGTATTATGGCAGAATTGGAATTTGAATCCAAGTCAGCCGGGCTTGCTGATGCCTTTTCCTATGGTTTCTACTGTCCCAGTATATTGCTATACTATGAAATATCATTCCTAGGTGATTGGGAAGAAAAAACCAAACCAACTCATTTAGTGCAATTGCTAATTGTACATAAAAATAGGGGTCAGGGAATTGGAGTGTAATAGAAAGCCAGAAAATCCCCAGGTCTCATTTGAGCCAGCTGTTTCAATCTCTTTCCACATCATATTTCAGAATGTCTCCTGAAACTCCTGGAGACACTATAAAGAAATGGCTAATAAGTGGCCAGTAGGATTTTAAGTCTTTCTTTTCACTTCATGCAGGTGTTGGGAACAAGGAACTAACCAGTCAGTGCTATGGAGGAGGAAGGTCATTACAAGCTAGGATAAATCAGCAGGAATAATTAGAGTATGACTGGCTCTTTATTTGTTTAGGCTGGGGGATGCTCCAGCTAGGAGGTTTGTGATTTACACTGGATCAAAGCAGAAGCCAGTGGTCAAGAGGGGAAAGAATCCTGCATTTTTTGTTTCTGAACTTTATGTTCAAACAGCAGCTCTATCTTCCCACTAAGCCAGAGATAGCAGCGGGATTCACCTCAAGCTCCGAGTTAGTAAATGCATCCCAATTTGCCTCAAGAAAAGATGTGGAACTGAAGGGAAACACATAAAAAATGCTGTGTGCATGTATGTATTTACTGCTCTGAACCTCACTATGATGTATAATTACAATGCATATATAATAATAATAAAAAAGATGCGGAGACACAGACTGGGTGCTCTTGTACTTCAGAAATCTATTTAAAAGGTTTATAAAGGTTTATAATTGGCCTCAGGGGCATTTATTGAGCACACTTCATATCAAAGTCTCTGCACTGGGGCAAGTCACTTCCTTCTGATCTTTTCCTACCTATCCACACCCTTGGATTATCTTCTTAATGGAACTGGCACGGTCATTCGGTCATTCCCCTTTCTAGGACCGTAATAAATCTAGTACCCCACCTGGCTGTTTTCTTATATTTTCCCCTTTGCTTCCTTAATATCCTTTGCACCTTTTCTGACTGACACACATTCTCCCCCCCCATCAAGTACCTTGAGGGCATACTACTTCCTCTTTGGCATCACCATAGAAGCTGACATTTGTTTATAAATAAAGCCATCACATTTCAGTCTGAAAATGAGCTCAGTCTGCTCCAGGGAGGAGAGAGGGGAGTGCATATTTCTCAAGCCTGGAAGGCTCTGCATCTTTTTAAAAATCAACTTTAAAGCCGGGCGTGGTGGCACATGCTTGTAATCCCAGTACTTTGGGAGGCGGAGACTGGAGGATCCGGGTTCGCGGCCAGCCTCAGCTCTCTCTTTCCCTGTCTCTCTGTCTCTCTGTCTCTCTGTCTCTCTCTCTCTCTCCTTAGTGCGGCCCTCCGCAACTTTGTGAGACCCAGTTTCAAAAATAAAGTATAAAAAATAGGGCCGGGGGCGTAGCGCAGAGGTAGAACGCTCCTGCGTTCAATCCC
>PVJS01060572.1:0-11217 GCA_004027185.1 Glis glis | reverse complement strand
GTACCGCAAAAAAAAAAAAAAAAAAAGAGAGAATGTCAACACTACCACAGACCTAAGGGGCATGCATAGCCTGCTCCTCCCAAGAATGGAAGATTCTATGATTTTCTCAAATGGACATGGAACATTCCCCAGGATACTCCATACTTTAAGCCACAAATCAATTCTTAGTAAACTTACATAGACGTGGAGCAAAATATCTACTCATTTTTGTGTGTGGTCCTGGGGATTGAACCCAGATGTAGTTTGCCCCCTATCTACACCCTCAGCCATTTTTTTATTTTTTATTTTTGTTTTGAAACAGGGTTTCACTAGCTTGCTGAGGTCCTCCCTTAGGTGCTGAGGCTGGCCATGGACCTGTGATTCTCCTGTGTCAGCCTCCCAAGTATTAAGATTTCAGGTGCGGGATACCATGCCCAGCTACAAAATATCTCCTCTGATGACAATGGTATACAACTACAAATCAACTGCAGAAAGAAAATTTAAAAATTCACAAATAAGATAAAATATAGTTATATGCTCATAAAAAGAGTTGGGTCCATAAATAAATCGAAAGAGACTTCAGAAAATATCACACAAATGAAAATGCAAACACAAAATATCAACATTTGTGATTTGCAGGAAAAACAGCGGTAAGAGGAAATTTTAGCTGCAAATGGTTACTTTAATGAAGAAGAAATGTATGGAATTAAGGACCTCTGTTTACATCTTAAGAAACTAAAAAAAGAAACAAACTAAACCTAAAGCTAGCACAATGATGCAGAGAACAACTATAGAAGAACTTGTAGAAACAAGAGTAGAAAACCTGTAGAGGAATAAACCAAGCATTGGTTCTATGAAAGATCAAGAAAATAAAGACCTCTGACTAGATTGGACCAAAAAATAAGAAAGCAGAATTCAACCCAAATTGTAATTTACAAGAGAGGGAATTAGTCTTAATTTACATTAACAAAAGGTATTATGTATTTCCTTTAAATAAGGAGGATTATGGACAGTAGTATGCCAACAAATTTGATAACCTAGATGTAATGGATAGTTCATGGAAGAACCTTCTAGTAAGGAGAAGTCATGAAGACATACCATAATAAGTAGACCTCTATGATGACATCAACGGGTTTAGAATAAGCATTTGACAAAATTCTCCCGCTTTTTAAACTAAAGTACTCAACAGAGTACGACTAGTAGGGAGCTGCCACAACTTACTAAGATCATGCTATTAAACCCCACAATTAACATTACACTCAGAGGAGAAAGTGAAAACTTTTCTCAGAAAACAGGTAAGAAGAGCTGGGCGTGGCGGCACACGCTTATAATCCCAGTACTTGGGAGGCTGAGACCAGAGTATCCGGGTTCACGGTCAGCCTCAGCTACTTAGTGAGGCCCTCTGCAACTCAGTGAGACCCGGTTTCAAAATAAAGAATAAAAAATAGGGCTGGGGGTGGAGCTCGGAGGTAGAATGCCCCTGGGTTCAATCCCCAGTACTGCAAAAAAAATCAAAACAAAACAGGTAAGAACACCCACTTTTCCTCACACAGTATTGGAACTTCTAACAGGAGCAATGAGGCAGGAAAAAGTAGTAATATATCCAAATAGTAATGGCAGAATCAACACTAATCTTTGTTCACAGCCAAAATAAACTTTTGAATAGGTACAAAAGATTTGCCAAACATAATACCCTAGCAGAAAAAATAAATTCAACAAATATAATGTAACAAACTCAACATGCAAAAATCAGCTATATTTTTTTTACTTGCTAACAACGAACAAGATGAGCAAAAAGTTCAGAAAACAATTTAAGTTAGAATGCTATACAAACAAAAATACTTGTAAATACACTTAACCAATGATGCGAATCTTTTAAATTGCACACAATTAAATGTTAGTGAAAGAAAGTGAAAAGAATAGAAATAAAGGAAACACATTCTATGTTCATAGATTCAAAAGCCTAACTTTCTTAAGAAGTCAATATTATCTAACGTTATCCACAGATTGAATTTGACCGCCATCAAAATGTCAATACTTTCCACATTTATTGGTCATATATTCTTTTATATGCCTTCCCTGGTGATACTGTGCTTTCTTTTTCTTTCTTTTAAAATATCATGTGATTGGTTCATTTTTTTTCCCAGTAGGGTTACTTCGGCAAGGCTGTTTTCCATGGTAGCACCCACCGTATCAAAGATGGGACTTTCAGTTCCCCATTTCAGTTAACTGATCATCTTATCTTTTTGAATTCAGAAAGAAGAAAAAACAGAAAACTTTAGGCCTCTCAAGAGTGAGGAAATGGACCTGTCTACCTCCTATCCATTTTCTATTTCTCGGTTCAACTCTTATGACACACTTTCTGCAGAAATGTCCATGTAGCTGTCTCTGATGATCAGACGAAACGCCACCCGTGTTAATTTTATAGCTTAGGGCACACAGACAATACACAATTGGGAGTTTCTATTTCTTCATATGAAGAAATGCCAGGTCCTCTGACACACATGAAGCAACTCACACACCACACATGTGTCTGAAGCTCTGCTGGGGATCCCCAAATAAAAGCGCAGCCAAATCCACCCTGTCAAGGATTCCAACCATGTCCCGGAACTTATGACGCTCCCAAATGACACATATTCCTAAATGCACACACCCTGAGACACTGGCCTGAGCTATTTAGGAAGTGTGTGAAATTCACCCCATGTGCTCTGCACAATAGTAATAATGACACGCTCAGTCCAGTTGTTAAGTGGTGGGGGACCTGACACAGGTGCTCCTGACCCCTCTGTGGATCTGAGGGTGTGCAGGCAGGCATGGGGCAGGTGCATGAGTCTCAGAGTACAGATGTCTCAGAGCAAATGTGGAGACTTCATCTTAATTTGTCCGTGACCACACATCAAATACTTCAACTATTTGGAAACTAGAAAGCAAGGTAAATGAATTTGGGGTAGCATCATGGATTCCCAAACTTATTGGCTTACCACACCCTTTTATGAAATAAAAATTATCCAGTGTCTCCAGGGCACTTCCATTTCCCTCTTGTTTTTATTCAGTGATGCCCCATTTCACCTGAGCCTACTACCGCCCCCTCCTGGATCATTCCAGCATGCCTGTGCACCCCACTGTATTGCTGACTTTGGGGATCTATGGGCTAGAACATAAGGGCACATGGAGGAGGGTGACAGCTGTGACTCTCAATGCAGAATGTGCAGAGCCTTGGCAGGTGACAAGCACACATCCTGAGACCCCCCAGGTGACAATGTCACTAGCAATGGCTGCCCCAGGACCCCCTCCAGAGCCCTGCCTGCAGCTCCCTGAGTCTGTCCTGCTGTACCTGGCCCATGTCCTGTGATGAGGCAAACTTCCTCTGCTTTATCCTCTGGCCATTACTGTATGTGACACTGGTGCGTGATGCTGAAGTGGGGAGTGTTCAGAATGAAGGGCTGAGGTCAGGATGAGCAGCAGGTCCATGCAGAGGAGGGGAGATGGCACTCATGGGCTGTGACCCCCAAAGAGTCTGAGCCTCTGCAGGAGGAGACCACACGGGCAGACAGAGTCCCTGCATCCTGGAGGGGTGGTCAGCTGAGAGGGAAAGTGAAGAAGGTGAGAATAAAAGATGTAAATATTTCAGTAGCTCTTTTTGTGTCTAAGTTGCTGAATGAAGGAGACAAGGCAAAGGGAAATGATGGCGAGGGATCCAGAGAAACATCCAGAGGGGAAAACAGGGACATTATTATTATTTTTTCATTCAGATTCTGAAACCTTCCTTATAAGAACTAACTTTCATAACAATTGAGATTTCTATCATTTTGCAAGACTGGCCATCACCAGCGGAGCCAGTGAATTTGTCAAAGACATTGTATTAGACAGCTGCATGTTACTGTAATGAAATACTGAATGAATTATTCATAAGCAGAAAAGGATTATTTTGATTCAGGTTCTGCAGGTTCTAGTCCAAGATAAGGTGTCCCCGTGGCTTTGGCCATCCGGCAAGGGTGGCACACCATGGGAGGTGTGCGTGGCAAAGCACACCACTTAGCAAACAAGGAAGAAGAGACCAGGGTACCTGCAGTCCCCTTTGAGAGCTCGCCCGCAATGCCCTGAGCACCTCCTGTGAGACCCACTTCCTAGAGGCCCGCAGCACCTCCCAGGAGCACCGCCCTGGGGACCAATCCTTGAACACAGGGACCTGTGGGGACATTCAACATCCAACTGTAGCACAGACTGATGGAAAATGGCCCCGCTCCACGTCTGACAGGATCAGAACAACTGGAGTTCACAAGTGTCCACTTTCTGTCCCAGGATCCGCGTGTGCTTCGGGGCAGTGGGTCTGACGCCTGGCCACCCTCACAGCTGGAAGCTGAGGACGCTGCTGTGCATAAATGTCCCAGTGGCTGTGGGAGACTGTGCCGATCAGTTAGATCCTGGTGGTCATGAAGACACCTGTGATGATTACTTTTAGAACGTTGCTGTCTTCGGTGGTAAACACTTGCCACCAGAGACTGTAGAACTTAAATTGGAATTAAATGTGAACTTGAGCATGTCAGTCGCACTTGCTGTGTTTGAAGCGCTCAGTGGCCGCACGTGGCGAATGGCTGCCGTTTGGACAAGTGGGACATGCACTCTCGTCACGGCAGAGCATTCTCTTGGGCACTGTTGGTCTAAGGATTGATGTGATCATTCAGCTCATGCACGCTGCTGTGGCTCAGAGCACAAACCTCCCCGGACTTGGTCCCAGGCCTGGGTGGCCTCCGGTGCTTCCCCAGCTGATGCAGCTGCTGCGGGTCTCAGAGTCGGCCCTGGGAGGGTCTCTAGGATGGAGGAGGGAGGGAGGCTGTGCTGAAATATAGAGGCCAGGAGACCTGGGCTCCCCACTCCATTATGCCCCGTGGGCCTCCGGATCCTTTCTAAATCCACACCTTGAATCTAAATCACATGACTCTCAGCCTCCAGCCCTCAACTGTACTGTGACAATTATCTTTTCAGAATTTTAGGTTTGTAGGGTAATCCTTTGTCCTCAACTGGACATCTGGGTTATTGAGATGGGGACTCATCTTGTGTTCCCTGCAGCATCTGTCCTCGGCTGGACACAAGAGGATCAGCCTCAGGAGTAGCTGTGAAGACACATCAGGACTCCGGGCCTCTGAAGGATGTGAGATGCAATGTCACAGCATCACCAGCAGAGGGCAGGGGAGCCCCACAATGCACCCAGGGAGAGGCCTGATCCTACAAATTCTAGGGAGCTACAGAGTGATGGTGCCCCTTTATCTACAGGGAGCCCCGCAGGCTTGAACGGAGTCTCTGGTGTGACCGGGGACACATGGGAGGCATTTCCAGGGTGGCTGAGGTGTAGGAAAATCCTGAGCTGTTGCTTTGAGATTGCATCCCCGTCTGGCCTCCCTCCCGGCCTCCTCTGTGTCCCCAAAGCCCATCTCTTAAGCACTGAATTGTGCCATGAAGATTTGTATGTTGAATGCCAGCCCAAAGTGGGTGTTTGTGTGACAAAGGGTCTGTGACATGGAAATGGACATTAAACAAGGTCACACAGGTGGGAGCTCAGCCAGTGTCCTCAGAAGAAGAGGCCGCAGGGAGCTCTCTCCCCGTCCCTGCTCACAGGCATGGAGGAGGAGCCTCACAGCACAGGGAGCACTTGGGAAGAGAGCCTGAAGCACACGGGATGTGCTGGACCTCGACCTTGGACTTTCCAGCCTCCGGGACTCTGAGAACTTTTCTCCTGTTGAAGCCACCCAGCCCAGGGCTTTCTGGTTCCTATGACAGTCCCAGACCAGGACAGCACCCCACCCTCCCTGGGAGAAGCAGCCTCATAGCCGCTGTGGACATGGCCAGCCGTGCTCCCCTCCTGCTGCCTGACTCTCCGCTGAGGACCGGGCTCGCCCTCAGTGCGGCATCCACACGCATTTCCTTGCTGCTGGACTCGTGCATCTGCTCTGCCCTCTGCTCAGCACTGCCTCACCTGCATGGACTCGCAGCTCATTATTAATATTTGGGTGTGTTCGTGTTTGTTCTCCCTCTGAGATGCCATGGTGCCCCTGTGTGGACCCGTGTCCAGCCCCTCCCTGTGTCCCAGGAGGGAGGGTCCCTGTGCCCTGCAGAGCCAGCAAGAGCATGAGCAGCTTCCCCACCTGGCAGCAACAGAAACCAGGCCTGGAGGCCGAGCTGCTGTGGCTCACACTGCCCGGGACACCACGCCTGACCCGCAAGGGCTGAGGGCTGACACGGGGCATTTTGGTCTCCAACAGCCGCACTGCCTTCGACGCTGGTGAACCTCCTCCTGTCACCAGTGGGCATGAATCCCTCCCCAGCTAGTGCTCCTGCCCAGGGGCTGCTGAGAATCTAAGGATAGTCCAGGACAGCTCTGAGGTCCCATCCTCCCTCCTCCTCCCTCCCTCTCTAGTCCTTGGGCTCCTGCAGTGTTTCTCGTCTGCTTCTCTAAATGGAGCCTTCATCAAGTTCTGTCCACTCTCCTACTCTGTCCTGGTCTGACCTAGGTCGCCAGGGACACTGGGCCTGTGCTGAGTGACTGAGAGGAGCCAGCCCTGCCCAGCCCTGCCCAGCCCTGCTGATTTGCATGTGCCAGAGCACAGCCCACCGCCCTGAGGACTTCTTAACAGCTGCTCACACCCTGTGCAGGAGTCAGTCCCATCAGGACTCAGCATGGACATGAGGACCCCCGCTCAGCTCCTGGGGTTCCTGCTGCTCTGGCTCCCAGGTGAGGAGGACAGCACTGGAGTTTACTCAGCCCCGTGTGGTCAGGGATGGCTGCCCTGCAGGAAAGTTCTCTTATAATGTGAATAGTAATGTGAATATTGGTTTTTATGTTTCCCACTTCAGGTGGCAGATGTGACATCCAGATGACCCAGTCTCCATCTTCCCTGTCTGCATCTCCAGGAGAGACAGTCAGCATCTCTTGCAGGGCGAGTCAGGGCATTAGCAATTATTTATCCTGGTATCAGCAGAAACCAGGGCAAGCTCCTAAGCCCCTGATCTATGGTACATCCAATTTGCAACCCGGGATCCCCTCGAGGTTCAGGGGCAGTGGATCAGGGACAGATTATTCTCTCAGCATCAGCAACCTGGAGCCTGAAGATGCTGCCATTTATTTCTGTCAGCAAGGTTACAGTTTCCCTCCCACAGTGATAGAAGCCATGACAAAAACCACCCCGGGCAGCAGAGTGTGAGGCTGGGCCGACCCAGCTGCTCCTCCTGCTGCCTCCACCTGCTGAGAGCGTTTCTCAGATGCACCAGGCTCTGAAGGCCCCTGGGAGGTTTTGGTGCAGGGGCTACTCTGCACACCAACCATCTTCCTGCTTCTCACCCCCAGCACAGAGCTGGTGCCGCCCTCCTGATGTAATAGAGGACACAGGTCAGTGCATCCGAGGAGTGGTGGTGTCAGCAAGATTTCAAACTGATGCAGCAAAAGAGAAGGCACTCTAGTATTCCAAACAGGAATTGATTAAATACTGGGAATTAGACTGAACTGCTGCCTTTCAGAGGTGTAGGATATGGTAGTCCAAGATGCACATTTAAGCCAGGTGTGGTAGTTCACACATGTAATCCCAGGATTGAGGAGGTCAAGACATGAGGATTGCAGATTTGAGGCCAGCCTCAGTAATTGAGCGAGACTCTCAACAACTTCACAAGACTCTGTTTCAAAATAAATAAGGCTTGCGGATAGTTTGGAGGTAGAATTCCCCTGGGTTCAATCCCTAGTACCCCCTCCGCCCACACACAGAAAAGTAATTTAATAAATAAATTCAAACAACAAGAAAAAAAATGCAGATATAAAAAGAAAACAACAACAAAAACAGATGTTAGAAATGAGGGCTACTCTGCTCCTCTTTCTGAAGCCAGCGCATATCTGTCAAAGAAATCCCAGGCAAGAGTTGTTTTACTATAGATAATGAGAATCCAGGAAAGAACTTTTGAAAGGCCTGCGGGTGTGTGGTGTAGACAAGCAGATGTTGGAAATGAGAGATTCCCTGCTGGTGCCCAGAAGCCAGAGCACACGCGCCACTGAAGGGACAGGCTGCGCGACCCTGCGCCTCTCAGACCTGCCTGACTCAGAGCTCCCATGCCCTGACCCCTCACCAGGTGTTCTGCAGTCCTCACCTCGGTCCAGGTCATCCTCCTCTGACTTCTACACCTCCCATGAGGCTCCACATTGAGCATCTCCACAGGAAGCCAGAGAGGAAAAGCATTCTGGGAAATGTGCTTCGGAAGCCATGGTGACCACAGCAGGTTGTCAGCGACCTCCCCTGTGCTCACGATTCCCGGCTCTCAGAACGTGCTCAGGGGGGCCTGGCCCAGAATGACTTTCTACCTGCTGCTCTGTGGATCAGCAAGAGACTCATACAAGAACACGTCACCAAGTCACGGAGGGGACAGCAAACGGAGGAATCGCGTTAAGCATATAAGGACCCTTTGACGAAGCAATGAGCAATCTCTCTTACAATGAAAAGCAGAACAGACTAAATGTGGACACAGCATTCTGTTCCCTGCTACTCCCAATCTACCCAGAATTCAGCATCGTCCCCAGCACCACTGAGAACAGGTGACAAATGCGAATCCGCAGAACCACCTGGAGCTGCCGCATGAGGATCCGCACTGCAGCAGGATAACCGGGGATCTAAGGTTTCAGAAGCTGCATGTAGGAGACATTTACCCCAGGTCAATAGACACCTTCCCTCCCAATGAGTCCAAGTGAGAAAATTTCCAAGCTGGATGAAATGGTCCTCACCTGTAATCCCAGTACTGGGGAGGCTGATACAGGAGGATCGCAGGCATGTGGCCAGTCTCATCAACCTTGGGACACCCTGCTTCAAAATAGGGCTGGGGTGTGGCTTGAAAGTATAATGGCCCTGGGTTCAATCCCCAGTACAAAAAAAAAAGAGAGAGAGAGAGAGAAAGGAATAGAAAAAATCCATTTAAAGTGACATTTTAAAAATCCCCACAAACACGTTTATTTGCCTCTCTCTCATATCAAGCCCCACAGATAATGACTGGAAGTGGACAGAGAAAGTGCCGCAGCTAAAGACTGACGCCAGGCATGATGGCCGCGCTCGCTCCATCACTACAGTGCTGGGCAGGAGGATACTGCGCTGTGAATTCCAGACGTGGCCGCACAATCCCAACTCATAGGCTTTAACGTCTCACTGGAACCCGCGCATCACCAGCTAATGTAACCGCAGTCCTGGATAGCGCCTGGAAACCACTTATGAAACAAACAAAAGGGAAAAAACACAAAAGAGGCTGCAAATGTGCAAGAATTACAAAATACTCTTATGAGAGATGCTACCCACAGGAAAACTCTCAGGGTGTTTCTCCACACACGACCACCAGTGGGCGCCGTGCACGCCGGTTATTGCAGACAGGGCTCCCCATGTGTCCTGGGAAGTTTTCCTCCCTCTCCTAAGTTTTGGCCTTTTTTTTAAAAACATGCTTTTATTGGTGCATTGGAGTATTACATCACAATGAATATATATTTGATGTTAACATACATGCACACAGCTCTTAGTGTAGCCCTGCCTCCCCCCACCCAAGTTTTTGCCTTTTCAAAAGTCAAGAGAATCCATCACATTGAACTGTCAGATCAGAAATGAAAAACATGGAGAAAGATATGTTTATATAAGTAATGCCATATAGATGTAAGCACATATACTTCAGCTGAAGCTAAGTGAAAACGTTCTCTCGATAAGAACAAATGAAGAGAAATTATTAATTGTAGTCATGCCCAACAAGAGACCTAGAGAAAACCCTTCAGGATGACGGGAGGTGACAGCACACGGTGACTTCGGTCCACAGGAAAAAATGGAGGCCTCAGAAATGGGTAAGAAACAAGTAGGAACCTCAACCAAAAATACCTACTTCAGTTCATATGCTGTTCGAGTCTAGAGAAAACAAACCCACCATGGCAGATGTCAGCGGACAGGGACTCGGACGTTCACAGCGAGCAGTTATGGCTGGACAGGGACATGAGGGAGGCAGCGGGGAACGTGCAAATGTCCCATCGCTCATCTGCACTGCAAAGGGAAACTATATTCACTTCACAATTACTATCTCTGCAATCACGTGATATGTATATTATCTTAATTGAAATACAATTGCTATTTCTTTTAATAAAAATATCTGTAAAAGAAACAAGAATCACTCAATATTTATAGGACCTCATTGTTATTTATGAATAAAGTAAAATGTGGTTGGAAAGTGCTGAGTAACCAGGAAGCAGGTAGAGGAGGAGGAGAAAGCTTTGGGGCACACCCCTTCTCCTGAGGAGGAAGCCGACTGCATCTCTCTCTGTTTTCCAGGAAAAACACACAGACTGTCCCTTTGCTCACAGGAGAGGGCCAGGCCTCCTGTGTCTCTTTCCACTTCACCCTCCAGTTCTTCCCACCCCACTGCACCCACCAGGACATTTGCATATCGCTCCCCAGGGAGGACCTTCCCTGTGAGTCTGACATAAAAGCTCAGCTCAGTCTTGCCTGGACTGCCCAGGACTCCTCAGTGCAGCTTGTGAACATGAGGCGCCCTGCTCAGCTCCTGGGGCTGCTGCTGCTCTGCATCCCTGGTGAGGACAGAGGAGAGGAGGGAGGAGTGTGGGGAGGGAGGAGAGCTCGTTGCTCCCACATGTCTTCACTCTAGTGAGTGGATAGGCATATCTTACCCACAGGGTAAGACCTGAGATGTTCTGATCTGTAAAAGGGAGAAAATTCTGGAAGAATAATAATTGCATACTAATGAAATCTATAACATAGATAGGTAGATGGTGTAGGTGACTTCTAGAGAGGCAATTCACCTGAAAAAAAATACGCTATATTATATGAAATTGGGTATTTTTGGGATAGGAATCCAAACCCCACACATACACACACACACACACACACACACACACACACACACACACACACACGTGATTTATCTTGAAATACGGAAAAAAGAGAAATCTTGAAAATGACTCCTGGTGTTATGCATAAACTTCCATTTCTCTCTTATTATTTCAGGATCCATGGGGGATGTTGTGCTGACCCAGACTCCGCTCTCCCTGCCCGTCAGCCCTGGAGAGCCGGCCTCCATCTCCTGCAGGGCCAGTCAGAGCCTCTTACACAGTAATAGAAACACCTATTTGCATTGGTACCTGCAGAAGCCAGGCCAGTCTCCACAGCTCCTGATTTATTTGGCTTCCAATCGGGCCTCTGGGGTCCCAGACAGGTTCAGTGGCAG
>PVJS01060571.1:0-11211 GCA_004027185.1 Glis glis | reverse complement strand
ATTTAGCCCTCCCTCCAATCCCACCCTATTCCCTCCCCCTTCCCTCCTTTTCGTGCTCCAGATAGTGATTGAGTCTTATAGGTTTGTGTATGTACATCATGTGCTATAGTGTGTTTCCCTCCACTCCCCGCCCAACTCCCTCAGTTAGGTCACCTTCTTTGTCCATCTAAAGATTTCTTCTTCTTCCCTTCTAAGTCCCTTCTACGTCCCATTCTATCTAGCTCCCACAGATTAGGGGGAACATTTGATTTTTTACTCTTAGTGTCTTACTAATATCGCTTAGCATGATGTTCTCTAGTTCTCTCCATTTCCCTGCAAATGATGTAAAATTCCATTGTGTACATATCCCATAGTTTTGTGATCCATTCATCTGTTGATGGACACCTTGGCTGGTTCCAAAGTTTGGCAATTGTGAATTGTGCACTATAAACATAGATACACATGCATTAGTCTGGTAATTAGGTTTTAGTTCTTTGGGGTAGATGCCTAGAAGTGGTATCGCTGGGGTCATACGGTAGGTTTATTCCCATTCTTCTGAGGATCCTCCACACTGTTTTCCAAAGCGGTTGCACTAATTTGCAATTCAGGGATAGGGCTAAATAGTAACTGCTGACAAGATGACATATCAATTAATAAATTACATACTCTCTCCCCCAACCCTCCCCAAGTTTTCTAGCAGGGTTCCATTCCTAAACAATTTGAGTTCCCCCTTTTAAGTACTTATGGTGTAGCATCTTTAGCAAAATTGAATCTTTCTCAAGTAAAGCACACAGGTGTTTGGTATGTAGGCTGCTCTTTCTAGTTCACATTCTTTATTGTTAAAACTTTACTAATCCATTTACATTTGTTTCAATGATTAAGCATGATATTTTTATAGGACACTTTATAGTTGACACCCTGATTTCTAGTGTAATGCTTTTAAAAATATGGCCTATAAAGTATACCATCTTTCACCTAGAAATAACACTGAGAGTTGGTGTACTGTCATCATTAATTATAAATAAAATGCCTTCCATGTCCCCATTCTGATCATAGTTCAGTCTTCACTAGCATTCTTTTCAGAGCAAATCTCCTTTGACTTAATCCAAAAATCAATTTCATTGCCAGCTTCTACTACCAGCCAGGGATATACAGTTATTGTGATCAGGCATTCCGTTTACAAAGAAAAGTTCTTATGTCTATTATCTGGGTGTATTCATAGTCCTCTATTTATTAAAAATGCCAGACTTGGGCATTAAATTATACAAGTACCAGAATCTTCTAATCATCCATCCATATCTCTTGACTCAGTCTTCATGTGCTTCATCTACTTTGTCTCTTAAGTTTCTTTGTATAACTCTTTTTCCAGGATAGGACTGATCAATCCAGGAGACTTAACACATAAATGCATATATCTTTGCAAATATATAACATGCACATTCAGTATTAAAATTTTTCTTTAACTTGTTTATGTGAATGCCTCATTTATTTTTCCCCTTTTTAAAATGTTTCTTCTTGGACCATCTATGAATTATAATTTTAATTATTGCTCTATAATATAAAATAAAAGTACCCCAGTCTTGGTTTTGATTGAAGCTCTAAGGCAAAGAAGTGTTGACACCTCCACATTCCAAGATGAGCATTGTCAGACCCCTTGTGCTGAATTTGAGTGGGGTATCTTTAAACCATGTGGGATGTAAAAAAGTTAAAGGTTAAAGTCTAAGAAGTGGACAGAGGTAGGAAATTGGAGTGTAGATGTGTTCTAAATATGCAGGCTAAAATGAAGGGTGCAGCTGCTAAGGGGGAGCCATTGCTATGTCCACCTGGAATTAGGGGAGATAGTGGGTTACGTTTTAATTCATGATGGAGAAAATAAAATGTGTCTGGCTCCGCCTCTCAGAGGTCTGACGGAAGAGAGGGTGAATATTTCTAGCTTGGACAGGCAAAAGGGGAGGGTTTCATATGTACTATGTGTGGGGGAAGTGTGCAAGGAGTAGGAGATGTTTTTTCTTAGCTCCTTCCCAGAAGGGTTTGGTGGAGAGTCTGTGGAGGGCACAGGGCTTTGGTAGTGGGACCCTGTAGGGTTGTGCTCTGCACAAAGGTGACTGGCTGAGAGGCAAGAAGGACCTGCTCACCTGGATTCTTCTGTAGGGCGGCATCAATCTGGTGGGAGGGCAGCTGCTTGTGCTTTACCAGTCTGGAGGGTCACCTTTTAAAAACTCATATAAAGGGTTGTAGGAGAAGCCTGACAGTAAAGCGGGTAGGGTAGTAGTAAGTGGCTAGTCATGAATGTCTCACAAGTATCAGGTCAGATACTGTAGTGAGAGATCCCCAGAACCCAAGGGTCTTAAAAGGACTGACTAAATTGGCATCCACAAAGTCAGCTTTGAATGCTTGCTCAGCCTAGGAAAAAGACATTCTAGATCAGTAGCATAAATAGGATTTTCCTCGTCCCTCCAGGCTTTGAGTTTTTGACCTCTTCTGCTCAGAGGGATCAAAAGCTCCATTGTGGATTGAGGTGGAGGGAGGGTGAGGCTGGGAAGCTGGATGAACAGAGAGAAGGGACCATTGGGTCCTATTGCAGGTGTTGTTCCTGCTGCCTTCCCAGACTGGGGGAGGGGAGAAGCAGGAACTCTGATAGATGTTGGAGTTTGGGTTATTACTCTGTCTTACAGCTAATTTCACCCAAGTCTGTGTGTTGGCCTTGAATTACATCCAAGGGGATAGAGAAGGAGAACAAGCCCCATAGGCAAGATATGCAGGGGCAATGGTGAGAAAAGAAGAAAATTGTTTCTGTGGTACTTTATGAGCCTCACTTGTTAGGTATATAAATAGCTTGCTAATCAGTACTTTGGATTCATTTGAATTTCTTTTCCTGATTCTCATAAGGGAAAAGAAAAAAAAGGAAGGAAAGAAAGAAAGAGCCCTTGGCTATTTAGTATGTTTTTTTGTTTTGACTTTGTACCACATTTTATACAGTTAACACCCAAATTAAGGTCGATTCTAAACTTTATTTAAATATTAACACACCTTCTGCTCATAAATGAATGCTTTGGGACTTTTAAATTTTGAATCATTCAATAAATATTAGTAAAAATAAAAACAAATGAGTATTAATAAAATTAATAGATGCCTTGATATTACTAACCAAAAGTAATTGAAATGCTTATTTACTTGTCTTCCACAAATAACCCGGGTGTTTCATGAGTGTGGGCACTACGACTGTCACATTTTTGTCACATCCTAGTGCTTATGGAAATGTGTGCATCTGTGTTCTGGGTGTATGCTTGGTATGTGGTGAGGAGGAAAAGGCTGGCCTAGTAGACGTTTGTTTGAGTTAGTGAGTTAATCTTCAAAGATTAAAATGTCACCTTGACATATTTTATGGCTGAGTAAACTGAGTCCTGAATTTTTATATAGGAGGAATTTAGAAGTGTTCATCTCATTCACCAGGCTGCAAGATAGAGGGGAGGAAGTGTTTGTGCTATTCTGCTATGAATCCTGAGTGCTTAAAACTGCCTGGCACATTGTAGAGCTCAACAGGCGTCTGGTGAATGAAAGATTAAATGATCAAAAGACCTTCCTAAGAGTTTTGTCTCAATTCTGTGTTTTCATAACATCTGGATTGGTCTTAGTTTTAGATTCTCTTAAATAATTCATTTATTTTTTTGTGGTACTGGGGATTGAACCCAGAGGCATTCTACCTCCGAGCTACACCCCCAGCCTGATTTTTTATAAGTCTCTTAAATAATTTTTTGAGGGGCAGGGGCAGGGGCAGGACATTTGGATCTGGTGAAGATTATAAGCATTGTAGAGGCATTTAAAGCCTCTGTGCACAGCTATGGGTTGGAGGAGTTAATTCACATAGATAATGTGTAGAATCACTGCTATTGCACGGGGCTTGTGAGTCTAAATAAATGATGCAGAGCAAATACTACAGCAGCACAGAGGACGGAAAGCATGTCAACTAGGTTTGTTTGTCCACCTGTAAATTTATTCTCAGAGATTTGGGCATAGGTTTCCATTGTATATTTTAGCTATAACATATGTTGATGCGATTTATTTTAGTCTTACGTTGATTCTTTCTTTCTCGACATTGCGAATCTGTTTTTCATACCTACAAGTGATGGCATACTGTTGTGTCATCCCTAAATTGGCCATTCATTTCAAAGCAAGGTCTGATTGGTTATGTATATATGTATGTATGTATGTATGTATGTATGTATTCAAGTAATGTTCATTGGAAGCTATGATGAGCCAAACACAATGCCAGGTACCTGGGATAACAAGAAGGTAAGACGAGAAGCCTATGCTGAGGATTTTTCTTTTGATAATGGTGAATGGAAATGCAAACAATTTGTTAAAAATGTAACATGATGGAATATATAAGTGAGGTCCTCTAGGTAAAAAGAGTGATCTAGTGGAAGCAGCCACTATATGATTACTCATGATAGAAGTCCTGAACTCAGTCTTCGATTATGACCCAAGGGAAGAGTTTGCTGTGCTATGAGTATATTGCTTCAAGACTTAACTTTAACATATACATGAAGGAGAAAGGGGGAAATATTATCTAGAAGTGACTTATGGTGGCAGCAACACTTAACCCAACTGTTTAAACAGTGACTTTTTAGTTTATTTTCATATATCAAGACTATGGAAGTAGGCAGCTTTGGGGGTTGCTCCATTGGCTCCGTGATTTCTGACCAGCATCGCTGTCTTTTCCTTCAGGTTGCAACATTGCTCTTCCAGCTTCAGCTATCACCTCATCAACTCAGGAGGCTGTAATAAATAGGACCAGCAGCACGAGCAATATTTTCCCAATTTGTCAAGAATTATAATATTTCTCACAGCCACACAGCATAGAGACTGTGTATGTCTCATTGGCCAGACTTATTCATGACTGCCCCTAGATATAACTTAGGTTGGAAAAGTGTGTAACTACTTTTTTAGTTTCTTTAGTATAAGGCATCAAGGAAGCAGATGAATGGGTGTCTGAGTTGGAAAATCATCTCACTTCTTCCCTTTCCTTATACTTTTCCTGTACTGGAGACAGTTTTCCAGCCCATAAGTTAGGTGTTGATGTCTGAGGCATGAATGTAGTACACTGAGATGTGTGTAGTAGTTTTATTCTTGGAGATCCATTCAATAATAAATATTTATCAAGTGCCTACCCTGTGCCTTGCAATGTGTTATATGCTGGGTATGCAAGATAGATTAGTTTATTACAGTTCTTGGAATTGTGGAGCATATAGCCAGAGAATGCTTTCCATTGATATAGAGCTTTATTTATTAGGAATGTTCTGACCATAACCCTATGACTATGGTAGATATCACAAACTCTCACTATTGTATTTCAAGCTATTTTACTCTAATTCAGAAAATATTTTGTTCTTTCTTTTTTTTTCTTTTGCTACCGTGGAGCTATTCCTTTTCATTAAAACCAAAAGTAAACAAAAGCACTTCCATTCCCCCTTCCTAATTTCCTCTTTAATATATGTTTCCTCTTTCATATGTTAGAGCAATATTTAATAAGCTCTTCAGGTTCATAAATGAATCCATTTCCCAGTGTGAAAGCCACGGTACCTACTTGGGAAACATTTACCATAAGGAAAATCAAGACCCTTAATAACAAAGGAATTTTTTTCCTTGTCCCAGGAAGGATTTCTTTAGAGAAGAGAGAATCTGGGTGGAAACACAATACAAATTTAAATGAAGGACATTAAGTTTGGTTATTATTTTAAGACTAGAATTTAATAAAATACAAGATTTCAGAGAAGTATTTTGCTCAGGCAAACATATTTGGTTTGAATTATCAGCAATGGAGTAAAAATGTTAATCAGGTAATTACTTCTGTTCTCTAGTTTAGTTTGGTGGTGGCGATTCAGTCACTGAGGGCTCGTGACTTCAATTATATGTAGTACCAAATTAGCAGCAACCTCCCCCAAATTAAAATCCATACTGCTCAAATTCAAATATCTCAGACAGAAAAGAAGACTTGGATTAACATTCTGG
This sequence comes from Glis glis, assembly GCA_004027185.1. Lineage (NCBI taxonomy): Eukaryota > Metazoa > Chordata > Mammalia > Rodentia > Gliridae > Glis > Glis glis. Next base: position 5,220 of record PVJS01060571.1, on the reverse strand, counting down.
AGAAAAGCTTATTAAAATTATGTGTTAGTCACAAATCTTTACTTTGATGATTCATTGTTTTTACTAAAACATAATTATTTTGATTCTAAAAGTTGCGGAATAAATGTGCTCTTATTAGGTGCAATGATTAGAGTGTAATGAGATGTTGTCTGTCTTCCTACTGGTTTGTAGGGAGGAAAGTGCAAATCCCTTCTTAAGTGAATTACTTTCATTTCTTAGTTTACTATTCCAATATTAAAGTTGCTGTTGTAGATCCTGGCTCTAGGGAAGGGTATGATTTCTTAAACCGATGCTCAAGGAACATGTATAGATCAGAGAATTGCTGGATAAGAACAAGGAAAGACTCACAGAGAAGTCAGCTAATCCAGTGCTTCTCAAATTTTTTCCTGCCCAGAGCCCATGGCAAGGTTCCAGCTGGTAATCATTCTGCAAAGTACGTCTAGAATTATTTTGAACTCTATTGTCAGTTGTAACTCCATTCCTTTTTCTTCCACTGAAGGAGGGTATTGCAATGTGGGTAGGAACACCTTCATTCTAGGATCTCCCTTGTATCATTGCTAGTTTACATAGAAAGTAACGCACACAGGCAAAGGAAAAAGCCTATCACTTCTCTATGAAAACTGCCAATTTCTTCCATTTTTTTTTTACTCCTTGCAAAAACCAGTATCATTAGCTTACAAACTCTAGGAAGTCTTCCTCAGAGGCCCTTCCATATTACATGATTAATATTCTTCCTTCAAATAATACCTTTCAGCTTTCAATTCCAGATTTTCCAGACCATTTTATTTTTCAGTTAAAAATAAAAGTCTTACTGTCCACATTTTCCAGAGGAGGAATCTAAAGCTTAAAAGAATTTGACTTGCTTAAGGTCATATAGCAAATGAGTAGTAAAGCCAGAACTTCAATCAAGCTAAATGATTTTTAATCCAGAATGTGTTTCAATATCTCATTCTGCCTTTCACTGTTCTCTATAATGACTTAAGCTGCATCTGTTCCCACTAAAAACTACTCTGTGTTCATGCCTATGCTACATTTAGGTTGTTACTTATAGCCTGTATTAGTCAGCTTTTTGTCGCTATGACCAAAATACCAGACATAAACACCTTAAAGTAGGAAGGCTTAATTTGGCTCATGGTTTCATGGGTTTCAGTCCACAGACTACTGGCTCCATTGCTTTGGGCCTCAGGTGAGGCAGAATATCATGGTGAAAGGGCTTGCCAGAGGAAAAAATCCTCAAATCTCTTGACTTAAAATAATGCTCAGACTACATGTTGACTGAAGATTGGCCAGGAGCTCTTCTGTACGTCGCCCTTACTCTGGGACCCAGGATGATGATGTAGAACATTGCTGGTTGTGGCAAAGGGAAGGAAAGATATACAGGGTCTTTAACCAGCACTAAAATACTCTAAGAAGAGACAAGCACAGATTCTGTGTACAACTCAGTGGCAGAATTAATGTAAGCAACCACCTGTATCCAGAAGGCGGAGAACCTTAAATAACTTAGAATAGCATTAATGACTATCACAATGTAAAACAGCATTCATCTTGAGTGGGAGCTGTTTCTGTATTGTTTTCTCTCACGATACAAAAAAGTATTTCTATATTTTGACCATGTTCTGTGGGTCAAGCACTATGCTATTAATTTACATACATTAACTCATACAACAGTCCTGGGAGAAAGGCATTATTATTTTTATTTATATAAAGATGAAGAGACCAAATGAAATGAGGTTAAGTAGCTTGTCCATGAAGTAAATAGTGGGGCTGAGGTTAGGGCGCAGGTCTGCCTGACTCTGAAGATGATGCCCTTCTGTGTGACACTGCATTCAAGTAATACCTCTGTGTCCTTCAGGCGCCATAGATCATTTACTAATTTACTTTTGAAGGTCCTTTTCCCTGGGCCCCTGAATGTCCTTTTCTCTACAATGTTATGAAAGCACACTTTTAAACATCAGTATGAAGTAGAAAATGAGCAATCTGCCTTTGCTATAGAGACTCAGACTGTTATAATTGAAATAAAGGAAAAGTTATCGTGAGACCATTAGAACAAATAGTCAACACTGATTAAACTTATTAGGCCAAACACAAAATTGTCTCATTGTGATAAGAGCATGTTGTAGGTCCTATTTCCATTGACTGTATAAAATGTTGGCACAGTGTATGAAAATAGCAAGTAGTGGTTCCAAAGCATTTGCCACCTTCAATTATTTTTATTTCATTTCATTTCACTTTTATTTTTATTTTTTTAGTTGCTAGGGATTGAACCCAGGAAAATTCTACCTCTGAGCTACACCCCCAGCCATTTTTATTTTTTGTTTTGAAACGGCTCTCACTAGGTTGCTGAGTGTCTAGCTATTTGCTGAGGCTGTCCTCAAACTTGTGATCCTCCTTTCTCAGCATCCCAAGTACTTGGATTACAGGCATGTGCCACCATGCCAGGCTACCTTCAATTATTTTAAAATTGAACTTTCCACTTAATAATATAGTTTACAATATTTAAAAATATTACTTCTTACTTAGAATTTTTTTCTTGTGACACTTTTCTTCTATGAAAGAGTTTTTTTCCCCATATTAAACATTTTAGAGGTTACTTTAGGTATCATCTTCTGTACCATTGCACATTTTTTGAAATACATTGATTTTGCCGGGCGTGGTGGCGCACGCTTGTAATCCCAGTACTTTGGGAGGCGGAGACCGGAGGATCCGGGTTCGTGGCCAGCCTCAGGGCGCGCGTGTGCGCGCGCGCGCTCTCTCTCTCTCTCTCCCTCCCTCTCTCTCTCTTTCTCTCTCTCTCTCTACCTTGTGAGGCCCTCTGCAACTTCGTGAGACCCGGTTTCAAAATAAAGTATAAAAAATAGGGCCGGGGGGGGGGGTAGCGCGAAGGTAGAAGGCCCCTGCGTTCAATCCCTGGTACCGCAAAAAAAAAAAAAAGAAGAAATACATTGATTTTTGGTTGGGTGAAGGAATCTCTTTTATTCTTGATTCACATTTCCAAAAACTCAAGAATGAAGCAATCCAGGTGCAGTGGCACACCCCTGTAATCCCAGTACTTGGGATGCTGAGACAAGAGGATCTCAGGTTCAAGGGCAGCACCAGCAACTTAATGAGGCCCTCAGCAACTTAGCTAGACCCTGTTTCAAAAATGAAAAAATAAAATAGGTCTGGGGTGTAGTTCAGAGGTAGAATGCTCCAGGTTCAATCCTTAGTAACACACACACACACACACACACACACACACACATCCCTGGCCTGGCCTCCCTGCCCTGTCTTTTGCTGCTCCCAGGGGAAGAGGAGTCAATTATCACACAACTAGCACACAAGGGAGAAAGAGCTGAGTCCAGTGTGAACAGCTTAAACTGCTTCCCCTTATGCACTCTGTGTGATCTGCCTGCTTGCACAGATCCTCTTTCAGATTGATTCCACTCTAAAACACGTTTTAAAAAACAACTTCACATCTCTGAATAAATGTGTTTTTTTATTGACAAAGTTTTTAAAGTTTTAATTTAACCCAAGATGAGATGAGAGCTAGAAGAACTGATTCTAACATAGTGACATTAATTGTTTGATAAGATACAATTTTAATATAATGATGTTCTCTTATTATCCACCTATGAGGAAAGAAAATTATATAGGGTTCACAAAACCAGGGTAGATACTACACTTTAGTAAAATGTGAAATTAAGGCATCAACACAAGAATATACATTTAAGTTCTATATTTATATTTTATAAGATAAATTCTGTATATTTCTCAGAGAAGAATAACATGGTGAATTAGAAGGGTATTTTTCAAATATATATATTTTGGTACTAGAGATTGAACCCAGGGGCTTTCTACCCCTGAGATATATACCCAGCCCTTTTAAATTTTATTTTGAAACAGGATCTTGCTAAGTTGTTGAGGGTCTTGCTAAGTTGTTGAGGCTGGCCTGGAACCTGTGATCCTCCTGTCTCAGCCTCCCAAGTACTAGGATTACAGGTGTGTGCCACTATACCTGGCTCAAATTTTAATGTATACAACCATGAATTGGAGATCTTATTAAAATGCAGATTCTCATTCAGTAGTTCTGGTTCAGGGCCTGGGTTTCCAGATATACAGCAAGCTCACTAATGATGCCAATGCCACTGGTCCAAGACTAAGGGCAAGTCCTAATTTAAATAACAAGGAAGGTTCATTTCTTTCTTAAAGGCACATAGAATAATGGCATGCTTTTACAAACCTAGTGTCTTTTATTAAATGAAATATAGTATTCTTTGCTTCTTAACATATGGTAGATGGCTGGACTATGGGATGTGGTATTAGCAATGCATTATGATTACAAATCTAAGCTCTGACACCAACCATTTCTTCAATATTAAAGCCAGCATCTCTATTCTCCTGATTCTTTGGATCAGCTCTCGTTTGCTTCTGATCTTCAGCAGGGAGAGAAAAATATTATATCCTAAATAATAAAAAAACCCAAATCTTGTACATTGAACCAGGCAACTTGTCAATAAGTAAAGTTGGGTCAGAAAAGAACAGCAGAGCTGAGGCATCTTGCTGCAGCCAGACCCTAAGTGATACTAAAGGGCGGTGTGGGGTTGGGGTTTACCAAGCAGGAATAGAGGTAGAAGTCATGGTTTTTGACTTCGGTAGGTGTGGTAACTTTCTATAGCATGCCATATGGCTGCTTTTTACAATTTTGTTATTGGTTTTAACTCAAGCACCCTAGGTGGGTGGCATTAGGCTTCAGGCTTTCGTAAATTGGCCAGGTGGGATTTTGACTTTGATGGGTCACTGAAGCATATTAACTGTGTCCCAGGAAAGTGGCAGTTTTTATGCAGGCAAGGCTGCAAGCACCTGTGCCTTAGACAAACTATGGCCATACAACTGACCTCAGTCAGCATTTTTGGGTGTAAATGCATCTAGGTGAGGCACTGATAATAAGACTTTGAAAATTCATATTCCTAAGAATTGCTTTGGCTATTCTCGGTCTTTTGTTTCTCCATATGAAATTAATGACTGATTTTTCTAGATCTGTCAAAAATGATGTTGGTATTTTGATAGGGATTGCGTTGATTCTATAGATCATTTTTGGCAGAATGGCCATTTTGATAATATTTATTCTGCCTATCCAAGAGCAGGGGAGATCTTTCCATCTTCTAAGATCTTCTTCGATTTCTTTCTTCAGTGTTTTATAGTTTTCATTGTAGAGGTCTTTTACCTCTTTGGTTAAGTTTA
>PVJS01060570.1:0-11214 GCA_004027185.1 Glis glis | reverse complement strand
CAACACTCCATCATATAGGCACTGGTAGGAACTTCCTCAACATGACCTCCAAAGCACAGGAAATTAAAACAAGAATTAATAAGTGGGATAGCATTAAACTACAAAGCTTCTGCTCATCAAAGGAAACCATCAAGAGCTTAAAGAGAAAGCCTACGGAATGGGAAAAGATCTTTGCAAGCTATCCCTCTGACAGAGGTCTGATATCTAGGATATACAAAGAACTTAAAAGACTTTACACTAAGAAAACAAACAACCCGATCAAGAAGTGGGCAACTGAAATGAATAGACACTTCACGAAAGAAGAGATACAAATGGCCAATAGGTACATGAAAAAATGTTCTCTCTCTTTTTTTAAAGCAGTGTTCTATATTTTCAACCTGTTTAAAGATCAAACTATTTATGAGACTCCTATTTTACACTGGTTTTTATTTGTCTGCATAAAGCCAAAATAACTGCTGCATTCTAAGCATCTAAACAAATTTTGTGTGTGTGTGTGTGTGCTGGGGATTGAGTCCAGGGGCATTCTACCTCTGAACTACACCCCCAGCTCTGTGTGTGTGTGTGTGTGTGTGTGTGTGTGTGTGTGTGTGGTGCTGAGGATTGAGCCCAGGGGCATTCTACCTCCAAGCTACACCCCCAGCCCTACTTTATTTATTTATTTATTTATTTATTTATTTATTTATTTATTTATTTAAACAGGGTCCTACTAAGTTTCTGAGGGTCTCACTGAGTTGCTGAGGCTGGCTGCAAACCTGCGATCCTCCTGTCTCAGCCTCCCAAGTACTGGGATTACAAGTGTGCACTACCACGCCCAGCTCCAAACAAAGGTTTCCTCCATAGCCCTTGATCTGCAAACACATACTTCCCGTACATTATGAGGAGAATTCACATTTTCCAGCCATTTATCTTTAGCCAGTAGTAGGATGACTTCCTACACAATCAGGAAATTTAACAAGAATAATCAGGACAACTGGTGACTTAACTGTCTACAAAAAAAATGCTCTTTTCAATGCTTAATTTTTGTGATATCTTAAGGATAGAAGTTTTGTCTGATATTGATCATGCTCTTTGTATCTCACTAATAGAAAATGCTTATTTCTATTTGATTTATGTCATCTCTTCCCCAATAAATCTCACATTTCTAGAACTGCTTAGCTGGAAAATAATTTTTATTTTCTCATTATCATATTTCTTTAACAGACCCTCTTCCTATCTAAATTTCCAAAACTAATAATGAACTGGAAGTTCCTAAAATAAAATATCGTTTTCACATTTTGTACTTTTTATTTCTTATTTTTAGTTGTTTTTTAACTGATACATAAAAATGTGTACATACTTACCAGGTACCACGTGATGTTTTGATCCAAGTATTCATTGTGTAATGCTCAAATCAGGGTAAACATATCCATCTTCTCAAACACATATCATTTCTTTATATTGAGAATATCCAAAATCCTTTCTTCTAGGTTTTAAAAATATACAGCACCTAATTGTTACCCATGGTCACTTTGCTGTGCACTAGCATACCAAAACTTCTTTCTCCTATCTTAACATAACTTAGTATTTATTAATCAGTCACTCCCATCTCACCCTCCCCACTGCACTCCCCAGCCCCTCATAACCACTATTCTCAATTTCCAATAGATCAACTCTTTTAGATTCCACATATAAGTGAGATTGTATGGTACTTGTCTTTCTGTGCCTGGCTTATTTCACTGAACATAATGACCTCCAGTTCTATCCATGTGTTGCTATTGCAGGATTTCATCTTTTCATGGCTGAATAGTATTCTATTGTGTATACATACCACATTTTCTTTATATAGTCATCAGTCGGTAGACCTTAGCTTATTCCCATTTCTTGGCTACTGTGCATAGTGCTATAATGAATATATGCATAAGATATCTCTTCAACATACTAATTTCATTTTTTTACTGGATCATATGGTTATCTATGTTTTAGATTTTTTGAGAAATCTTTATACTGTTTTTCCATAGTGGCTGTACATTCTCACCAAGAGTTTGCAAGGGTTCCCTTTCACCACATCCTCTCCAGTACTTGTTATCGTGTCTTTTTGATAATAACCATTCTTACTGGAGCAAAGTGACATTTCATTGTAGGTTTTTGTTGTTGTTTGTCATATTATACTGACTTTCAGAGAAATTATTATTTTTATGAAACATTGCAAGTAAAAACTTAATAAGAAAGGAATTTTCAGCAGTGAAAACAATCCCTTATCATTATGTAAAGTGCTAGTAATAAACTGACACTGTTGTTTCTGGGTTTCATAGAGAAAATTATTATTTTTAATATACTTTCATTTGTGCATCATAGTCTCATATCATAATGTAGTTCATAGTGATAGTGACATGCATGCACACAGCACTTGATAGGCTTTCCCCCAGCTCCCTCTCCACTCCCTCCTCCCCATACATGATATTGAGATTGGCATTGGTATTCTCACATATGTATATAATATCCATGGAAGTGTCTACTTCATTAATTCTCCCTCCCTACCACCACCACCCTCCCCTAGACCACCTCCCTTGCTCCACTGGGGTTTCTCCTCCATTATCTGAAGTCTCTCTGGTATCCTGATTACTCCCTAGCTTCTGCATATGAGAGAAAACATATGACCCTTCACTTTCTGTGACTGGCTAATCTCACTTAACATAATGTTCTCCAGGTCCATCCATTTTCCTGCAAATGGCATAATTTTGTTCTTCTCTACTGCTGAGTAGGATTCCATTGTGTATATGTCTCATAGTTTTGTAATCCACTCATCTATGGATGGACACCTAGGTTAGTTCCATGATTTGGCTATTAATGACTAGTGATGTGGAGCATATTTTTCATATACCTACTGGCTATTTTATGTTGTGGGGCCCAGAGGAAGTACAGGTCAGCCAGTAAAGACATTACCCCACTCATCCAGACAGCTGCACATGTGTACTTAGTTATATAAGCATAACTAGGCAAAACGCAACATGCCTGCAGGTGTCCATGCTGGCGTGGACATGCGCCATTTTGCCCAACACCCTATATAGGGAACAAGTCTGTAGAATAAAGCTGTTGTTCTCCTGATGGCAGCTCTGCGTGCTTTCTTCTCTCTGGGGATCTCACAGCCAAAACCTCCCCTGCAGCCACAGCTGGCCTCTGACACTTGGCGCAGTCAGCATGATGAGGTGAGTGCCCTTCTGGAGAACCATCCCTGGAACAACCCAGGGTGGAGGAAATGTGGCCCACGGCCTCCCTGTGGTTCCCAGTAACAGCCTGACAGTGTGGACCCTGCCAGAAGATTGGGATGATGTATGTCCCAGTCAAAAAAGGTCCTGAAGGCTTTAGAAGTGCTGGCACTGCAACAGCCGGCCCCTGGCACTACCGGAGTGGGGATTGGCAGGTGGAGAAGGTGGCCAATGTCAGCAGAGCCTGCCAACCCTTCACCCAACCTCATGCCAGCAGCCACTGTGACCCTCAGCCCTGTCTATGTATTTACCAGAGACATCCGCCCAGGCCCACTTCCAGGAGGAAGTGGCGCATCCAATCAACTTCCGGTCTGAGAAGCCCAGCCCTGCCTCCATGCAGTGCAGCTTAAAAGGGACCACAACCCCCAGAAGGATTAGAAGAGACCAGGAGGGCAGAAAGGCAGGGCTAGGGCTCAGCGGGAGGCCACCCTCTCAGCTACCCCAGGATGAGCATGCCCAGCAGCTGCCGGACACAGTGGAGCAGAAGCAGTAACTGCTCCTGGACACCATTGCCACCTCTAAGGAGAAGATAGAACTCCAGCCCACCAAAGTACTTTGGCCCTCTGGTCGCAGCTTCATCCAAACCAAAGTTACTCTCCTTTACCTCCAAAAAAGGCTGAGGGATAGCTAGAGAGATACGTGTGGCTGACCTTCTCCCAGACTAGGGACTTGGCCAGGATATCTGGCTAGTGAGGAAATGGGATGACCTGAAGCCATATGTGGAGTTGACTATTTACTGGCACCCCCACAATGTGTATCATGTCCTGGCACTAGTTGATATGGGAGCAGAAAGCATCCTCCTTTTCAGCAACCAGGACAAATTTACTGAAGGCTGCCATAGGGGCTGTCTTATTACAGTTCAACATGCCCTAGTGATTCAGGGAATTGGACGTCTGCCTCCTAAGCAGTAGGATGTGTATATATCCCCCACAGCTGAGTATATCCTGAGTGTGGACATATTGCAGGGATTGACTGTGCAGACAACTATTGGAGAATTCTGGCTATAGGTACATTTGGTAAAGACCATCACTAGAAGACACCCCCATCATGCTCCCTTACAACTCTCCCAAACCACAAGGATTGTGTATGTACAGCAGTACAAGTTACCAGGGGGGCAAGTGAGGAAATTGGACAAATGATACCAAAGCTAGAAGAGGCAAGTGTAATCTGCCTGACTCATAGCCCATTCAACTCTCCCATATGGCCAGTATGAAAACCTGATGGTTCCTGGCACATGACAGTAGACTACCGGGAGCTAAATAAAGTGACACCGCCCTTGCATGCAGCTGTACCCAACATTTCAGAACTGATGGACTGCCTCTCACATGAACTGGGACTGTTCCATTACATTGTAGACTTGGTGAATGACTTTTATTCCATTGACATTACCCCAGAAAGCCAAGAACAATTTGCTTTTACCTGGGAGGGGCGGCAATGGACCTTTTTGGTGTTGCCCCAGGGATACCTGCATAGTCCTACCTTGTGTCATATAGTGTGGTGGCACAGGATTTAGCCTCCTGGCAGAAGCCTGAGGCTGTATAGGTGTTCCATTATATTGATTACATTATGCTAACCTCAGATTCTCTTACAGAGTTAAAAGCAGCTGCATGCAGCCTCCAAGTCACTCTCCAGGAGTGGGGGTGGGCTGTCAATGAGGACAAGGTCCAGGGACCGAGGTATTCTGTCAAATTCTTGGGAGTTGTCTCATCAGGTAAAACAAAGGTGATACCTGAAGCAGTGATAGACAAGATACATGCCTATCCTCTATCATGAACAGTCAAACAATTAGACATATCTGGGTCTTTTGGAGTTTGGGTGAATGTTTATACCCCACTTAGCTATGCTTATGCACCTCTTACACCACCTTTTCCATAAAGGGGAAACTTGGGATTGGACCCCTAAAATGGAAACTGCATTTACTGCCACCAAAAGGGTGATGGCACAGGTGCAAGCAAACTTTTCAGGCAGTAGACCCTGCCCTTCTTTTCCTGCTAACAGTCCAAGTGGATGGTGCAGGTTTTGGATGGCGGTTATGACAGAAAAGAGGCACCAGGAGTACCCCAAAAGGGTTTTGGTCACAGCTATGGAAAGTGGCAGAGGCACACTATTCTTTCATTAAAAAACAATTAGTGGACATATATGCTGCCCTCTTAGCTTGTGGACCCCTTACAGGTACTGGGTCAGTGATGGTGCAGACCACCTGGCCTATTGAAGGCTGGTTATGGTCTTGGGCTTGGGACCCCCAGACAGGGGTAGCGCAAATGCTCACTCTGATCAAGTGGAGCACATATTTAGAGCAATGAGCACGGTTTTCTAGTAGCCCTTTGTCTGAACAGCTACTCTGCTGGGGTCAGTACATTTCCAAGTGACAGCTCCCTCGGAACCCATAGAAGTGGGAGATGCCCCAAGTCCCTATGAGGAAGGGAAAGCCCCAATACCCATGGAAGCATGGTATCAAAACCCACAAAAGTGGGAGATGACATAAATCCCTATGAGGAAGGGAAAGCCCCAATACCCACTGAAGCATGGTATACCAGTGGCTCCTGTCACGGGCAGCCACCCACGTGGGTGTCTGTGGCCTTACAGTCCACCACAGAGACCCTTTGACATGAGAACAGTACCAGATGCTCTAGCCAATGGGCCGAGCTCCAGGTTATCTGGCTAGTTCTCATGAAGGAGACTGGGCCATTGCATGTCTGTACAGACAGCTGGGCAGTTACCAGGGGCTGCCCTAATGCACAGCACAAGACTTGTTGATTGGACACCACACATTGTGGGGCAAGGATATGTGGGAGGACCTGTGGAAATGGGGCCTCTGGGACAGAGCTACTATACATCATGTTCCAGGGCATAAGCCTTTACAGGCGCCCAGTAATGATGCTCCCAACACTTTAGCACAAGTTCAGGATCTCCAACTACCCCTGGAGCCCTTGTCAGTAGCACTGTGGTTACATAAAAAGCTAGGACCTGTAGGTGCCGGCACCATGGGTTCATAGCCCAGTGGTGGGGACTGCCTCTTACCCACACTCAATTGCATAACGCTGTATGGCAGTGTCCTTGGTGTGCAGAACACCACCCAAATGTGGAAGGTTGTTTTGCAGAATAAAATGGCATTAGATATGCTCACTGTACTGAACGTATGCTTTTCTCCATATAGAGGTACAGGCTGTGGTAAGAACATGACCCCACTCATCCCACACAGCCGCAGATGTTTACTTAGTTATATAAGCATGACTGGGCAGAACACAACACACCATTTTGCCCAAAACTCTATACAAGGAACAGTTCTGTAGAATAAAGCTGCTGTTCTCCTAATGGCGACTCCACGTGCTTTCTTTCTGGGGATCTCACCCCTGAAACCTCCCCAGCAACCACAGCTGGCCTCTGACATATGTCTTCTTTCATGAAAGTCTGTTCAGGTCTATTGCCGTTTTTTAAATTGCATTATTTGAGTCTTTGCTCTTGAGTGGTTTAATTCCATATCCATTCTGCACATTAACCCCTTGTCAAATGTATAGTTTGCAAGTATTTTCTCTCACTCTAATACTGTCTCCTCGCTCTGCTGATTGTTTCCTTTCTTGTCAGAAGCTGTTTAGTTGGGTGAAATCCCATTTGTTTATTTTTACTTTGGTTTCTTGTGCTTTTGGGGTCTTGTCAAGAAAATCCTTGCCTATTCCAACGTCCAGAAGCATTTCCCCTATGTTTTTCTAGTAGATTCATGGTTTTAGGTCTTGTATTTAGGTCTTTAATTCATTTTGCATTAATTTTTATATGATAAGAGATAATTGTTGGGTTTCATTCTTTTGCATGTAGATATCCAAATTTCCCAGCACCATTTATTGAAAAGACTGCCCTTTTTCCAATGCATGTCCTTAGCACCTTTGTCAAAGATCAGTTGGTTGCACATATCTGAGCTTACCTCTAGGCTCTCTATTCTGTCCCATTGGTCTATGTATCTGTCATTTTTATTTTTGATAGCCTAAATAACACCCAATACCTCATAGTAGATACTCAAAAATAATGGCAGCATGAATAAATTAATGAATACATTCAAGTTAGCATTTTGGACTTGACTTCACTGTCCTATAAATTCCTATACTCTATGTAGGGAAAGTTCCAGTTTTTTTCTCTATGTAAGATCCATTGAATCATCTTGCATAGATTGAGCTTTCTTGACTAAATATGATTCTCTCCTCCATGTTTAGGAATGATGTTCATGATTATAGTAAACTTTTGATTGTCTATCCCAATGAAGAAATGCAAAGGTATGAATAACCAGAATAGAAGTTCTGAGTTTTAATAGATTAGCTGGTTTGAATTGCCTGTTTGGGCAAATACTAAAATATGCTTACATTATCTTGAAAGAAGAGTGTTAAAGTGAGATTGAGAGAAGTGTGCTGGATTTTAGGGAAATAGCTAACCCAGAATAAAACCCTATAGCCATCAGGAGTGGTGGTACATGCCTGTAATCCCAGAACTTGAGAGGCTGAGACAGGAGGATCACAGGTTTGAGGCCAGCCTCAGCAATTTAGTGAGACTCTCAGCAACCTAGCAAGACCCTGTTTCAAAAACAAAAAATAAAAAGTAGCTCAGAGGTAGAATGTTCCTGGGTTCAATCCCCAGTACCACACAAAAAAAATGAACAAACAAAAAACTGTACTACCTACTCAAAATGGAGGGGATCATGTAACTACACACCAAGCATCCTTTTTATTAACCTTCAAAAACTTACCTCTTAATAAAGACAGCAAGTTTGTACTTTTTCTGAAAATCTTCTTTCAGTACGGTATTGAAATATTGCTGGACACATATTTGCAACAGGGGTATATGTCATAAAAAGATGAGTAGTTCCTATCAGATGGTCCAGACTTCAAAAAGCTTTGTTGCTTTCCTCTTTGTTTCCCCGTGGCATTGCTGAGATAAATGGTGTAGGTGATTATTCATGGCTTGGCAAATACTCTTATTCACTGAGGTCTGTAGATGAAGCAATGAGGCCAGTCCGTTACTTGTCTTTCATGTGCAGTCCATTTTTCTTCATCAAAAGTTTGTTTTATACTGTTATATGCAAATTTATAACCTCCATTAAACAGCTTCTATTTCAAAACCTTAGGTGAGAAATTTCAAAGCATGTATAGCAGATATCTTTTGACTACAGAAAAGTAGCAAAGAAAGTAATTGTTAACCCTATTATCTTGAAATCTCTGAAAAAACTTCAACAGATACTGAAAAATAAAGATAATCAAATTTTGCTATACTGCTGAGGGATGGAAAACAAGAAATGGAAAGCATGATAAATGACATGTATTACTTTCAACATTTCTATTAACAATTAAACCAATAATGTCCAAAAATGTTTACTTAATCCCCAGAATATTTAGAGAAATAAGTGTCATTAATGTGAGCTATTAGCAAATGTTAGTGGTTAACATTTTTGTTACATGTTATACTCTTAAGAGGTGGAAGTGTAGCTCAGTGGTAAATTGTTTGCCTACCATGCATAAGGCCCTGGGTTTGATCCCCAGCACCACAAAATACAAGTAAATAAGATACTCTTAAGCTTAGCATCCTATCAAATTCCCACTATAATAACCTTTAGAGGTAACTAATACTTTCTACATTTTATGTATTTTAAAAAGTCTCATTAGATTAAGTAAAATATAAATTCCATGTCACACCACACATATTTTAAATTATTTCATCTTTAGAATAAAGTTCAGTCCCTTTAGCATGACACAAAAGGCGCTTCATGATGTGACACTATTAATTTTCCCCAAGGTAATTCTTGCCATAGTTCCATATACACCCTTTACCACATCGCACCACTCTCTTCATGCACCATACCCCATTTTATGCATAAGTCATTTCCTCTTTAGAAAACACCTTTTCTCAAGTCTAACTACTGCCCACTTGGTAGACTTTTACTCATTTTCCCAGACTCAGACACCGTGTGTGTGTGTGTGTGTGTGTGTGTGTGTGTGTGTCCAGGGGATGGACATGGACCCAGGCCATTCTACCTCTGAGCTACACCTTCAGCCCTTTTTATTTTTATTTTGAACAGGGTCTTGCTAAGTTGCTAAGGCTGGGAGCAACTTTGCGATCCTCCTGTCTTAGCCTCCCAACTGGGATTACAGTTGTGTGCCACTGCCATCTCTAACCATTCTTTCCCACCTTCCACAGAGACAGGTTGCCTCCTTTTGTGCTCTCTCTTTCACAAATTTTGTCATTTGGCGTTAAGCTTGCCCCTCCATTTAGATGCTAAGTGAGCACCAATAACTACTTCCGCATGCATCTTCTACTACTCCTAGTGTTTTACACAATGTCTGACATAGGCTACGTCCTCCATATATATTGGTAAAATGAAAGGAAAAATAGAAAAATGACTAAAGGAAAGATTGCACACAGGTGATAAGAACTACAAGAACTCAAGATTTCTGAATCCAAACTTTGCTTAATAGACATTTGTGGAGCGCCACTACTATTGTCTAAGTTTGCTACTAAGCAAACTTAGAGTTTGCTTAGATAGAGAGTTGAAGAAGGCATGATTCATATGCTAAAAGACAAATACACACACTATTGTGCCTACAGAAGGTCAATTATTTTAAAGCGATATGACACATGATTTGAAATATTGTCTTCCTGGCTCAATACAGTTGCTCAGTGTCCCCACACACAGGAGCCACCCTTTGTCTTTCTGACTTAGGCATTTAGCTTACACCTGGTGGTGATGTCTTGAACTTTTCTTCACCTTAGCTAAACCATTAGACAGGCAAAGATACCAAAGGAAAATTGCAGCTTTTGCAGAATACATAATTAATAATCATCATTTCCAAGCTCTTTAGATTTTGTAGAACTTGACTGGACAGGCAAAAGTTCTGAGACTATCAGGGATCTAATTTTTAAAGTGCTATGTAGATGATCATCACTTATTAAAACATTGAATGAAGTCTCAGCAATGGATTGTGTTTTCTAGAAACATGCTTTATGTCATCAGTCCAGTCCAGGAGCTGTTTAGAATTTCTGTGGAAGGAAAAATAAATGTATTTTATCTGAAGTCATTACTGAAGTAAATATGAAATATTAGAACTAAAAGTTGTTGGATATTATTTAAGGGAAGCAAAACAGAATGCACGATTTCTCCTGTTGGTAAGGGTCAGTTTCAAATTGGGATTAATTCTGACAGAAGCTCCACCCTGAGATTTGAGGCATGATTAGGTTAGACAGGACATTTGCAGTCTGGAAATGCAATCTTTGCATATTCATGGGCAAGGTGCCTCCTTGGAGTGATATGACATGCCAGCAGGCCCATCAGGTGAAAACCACCTCCACATAGGCCAGGCATGACACCGCCTTCCCCCAGGTCTCAAACGTTCATGACTGTAGTTTACCTATCCAACCCAGGAACCATCCCTCAGGAAGACAAGACAGCTGTCAAATGCACGTGAGTTCATTGAAGAGCGCTCTCTGGTATTCTTCTACTTAAAAGAGCATAAAAAGTTTGGAGAAATGCAAGAAAGGGATCAGTAAGAAAGATAATGAAAAGAGAAGGCAATCTCAATTTTAAGACCGGCTCTGCCACCAACAGAAATACCCTTTCAATTTTCTATTTTTAAGTGCCTCTTGAAATAGAGAATAAATGTCCCATTTGAGCTTATTTTTATGAGTCTTTTTCTAGTTATAAGAAAAGTTTTATTCTACTCAATCTACACTACATCTGAAGAATGTTGCTTTTTAGCCAGGTATGGTGGACCACACTTGTAATCCCAGTACTTGGGAGACTCAGATAGGAGGATCATGGATTCGAGGCCAGCCTCAGCAACTTAGCAATGGCCTCGGCAACTTAGCAAGACCCTGTTTCAAAATAAAAAATAAAACAGGGCAGGGGTTGGAGGTTGGAGGTAGAATACCCCTGGATTCAATGCCTAGTACCACAAAAAAGAAGAAGAAGAAGAAGAGGAGGAGGAGAAGGAGG
>PVJS01060569.1:0-11215 GCA_004027185.1 Glis glis | reverse complement strand
AGGGTCTTCTGCCTTTTCTCATTTACATTGGGATCTTCCTGGTTCTTGGTATGAGGAATGAGTTTTGTTGTTGTTGTTGAAACCTGGGTATCATAGTAGGTGGCCCTTGATTTCATTTAAACCCCACGTATTCTCGGGTGGCCTCTGACACGGCTCCAGCTGGGGAACAGGGAGTCACCATCTCATTACCCTCAGTTGCTGGTGACATTCCAGTTTCTCCCTTCTTCCTCCATCAAAACCAGGAGCGGAAGTTGGGAGTGGAGGACTCCTGGTTACTGATGAGTGGAGATGGGAGTTTGGGGTCCCTGGGGGAGGGTCTCAATTGCTGGATAGTGGTTAACGTTCTAACCTCCTGACTGCATTACACTCTGACAAGGGTGAACGTCTAGACTATTGGCCCGTGCTGGGGGAGTAGTGGTAGAGGGGGCAGCTTTTCTGTGCTGTTTGGCTGGAGCATAATGGTTAGCGTCTTAAAGTCTTTTGTCTTACCAGGTCGCCCTTTTCCGGGTCCTCTAATATAGAGAGCAGGCTTTGCTGAGGGCTCTTTTTGTGTCTGTGCCCACTGGCATTTCCGGGTTGCTGGCTTCTCCAGTACCCACTCTGGGGTCTATGTGGCAGAATGACACCCAGGGGACTCACTGCTATAGTCCCTAAGTCCCGAGGTTCCTAAATGATCTGCTTTCTATGTGCCATTCAAAGTCCTCTTCTGTTTGTTTTATGTATAACATCTAGGATTTTTAGCTATTGTTAGTGGGAGGAATAGAGAAAATCAGGACTATTCCACCATCTAGGAGCACAGATTGCTTAATGTTATTTTTTCTTATTTTGCCAAATATCCTAGGTTTATGAATGGGAAGTTGCCTGATAACATAATCAGTTAAATGAACAACAAAACCTTGGGCAGAGCCTATCTTTAAAGAAAAAAAAAATCAAGGCCGGGCGTGGTGGTATATGCTTGTAATCCCAGTACTTGGGAGGCTAAGACAGGAGGATCAGGATCGCAGGTTCAAGGAGAGCCTCAACAAGTAGTGAGACTCTCATCAACCTAGCAAGACCCTGTTTCAAAATAAAATACAAAAATAGGGCTGGGGGTGTAGCTTGGAGGTAGAATGCCCCTGGGTTCCATCCCCAGTACCCCCCAAAAAAATCAAAGACAAACATCTGGACTTTTATTCTAACCCCATCATTTCAAAACA
This sequence comes from Glis glis, assembly GCA_004027185.1. NCBI lineage: Eukaryota > Metazoa > Chordata > Mammalia > Rodentia > Gliridae > Glis > Glis glis. Next base: position 10,019 of record PVJS01060569.1, on the reverse strand, counting down.
TAACAGAGTACCTTTCACATAGTAAGCTACTAATGATTTAAATGAATCATTTAAATCTAGAGTTTTTTTCTGAATCTTTCTGTCTGCTCTGTTTTTCTGGGGTTTTGTTTGTTTGGTTTTTTGGGTTTTTTTTTTTTTGAGTACTGGGAATTGAACCCAGGGGCACTCTACCACTGAGCTACACCCCCCAGCCCTTTTTATTTTGAGACTGTGTTTGGCTAAGTTGCTCAGGCTGGATTTGAACTTGTGATCCTCCTGCCTCAGCCTCCTGAGTTACTGAGACAACAGCCCTCCCCCATACACACACCAAGAACCATACACCTCCTATCTTTCCTGCCTTTGGTCTTGACCTCTTTACCCCACATCTCTTTCCTGGATTAACCCTTACCCTTCCAGACCTAGTTTTTTTTTTTTTTTTTTTTGCGGTACTGGGGATTGAACCCAGGGGCGTTCTACCTCCGCGCTACACCCCCGGCCCTATTTTTTATACTTTTATTTTGAAACCGGGTCTCATGAAGTTGCGGAGGGCCTCACTAAGTAGAGAGAGAGAGAGAGAGCCAGGAAGAGAGAGAGAGAGAGAGAGAGAGAGAGCGAGCTGAGGCTGGCCTAGAACCCGGATCCTCTGGTCTCCGCCTCCCAAAGTACTGGGATTACAAGCGTGCGCCACCACGCCCGGCCAGACCTAGTTTACATATATCTTTTCTAAGGGTTTTCCTTAGCCTCAAGTTTATGTTGGATGCCCCATTTACATGCGCCCACACAACACTGCTTTTCCTGATTAGCATATATCACTTGGTAGTGTAACTGTCTGTTAAATACTGTCTTTCCTGGTACTCTGAACTCTTCCTGTTTGTAGTTGTAGAACCAGCACCAAACGGCGCCTGTTATATTACAAAAGCTCAACAGGTATTTATTGAGTGAGTGGGTTCCTCAACTCGATTCTTCTCTTTGTACGTAGGAATGACCACGTGGAAGAACCCCAGCTCTCAGCCTGGTTTAATTCTAAGTAAGAAGAAAAAGTTCTGCTCACGAAATAGTAACATATCTCAATTTGAAGAAGGGAATTTTTTTTCTGTCATCAAATTGTAGGTGCTAGATGTATCTAGGAATTGAAGGTTTCTAGGACTTGGAGTTTATACCTTTAAGGCTTTTTACATATAAATCTAGGGTCTATTTATCAAGAATCAGGCAGTTAAGGATTATAATGAGAAAGCTGACAAATGCTATCTGGTTTAACATTACCAGTATTGGGGAAAGTAAAATGTCTTTAAAAACTGCCTGAAAATGCCGTTAGTGACTCCCCTGGATTTTGACATTAACACTCAAGGGAGAATCTTATTCTTTTCAATGATTATGTAATATTCAATTTTATGCCTATGTATCAATTTATTTAGCCAATTCCCTATTGGTTTTGTACAGTTTACAATTTGGGGGATGTGGTAAGTAACATTCTAGCAAATATCCTTGTACATATATATGTTATATATAGTATATATATGTTATATATATATACATATATATGTATATATATATATGTTACATAATTGTGCGGATTTATCTATAGGATAAATTCCTAGGGTAGAGTCATCAGTTAAAAGGATATAGATTTCAAAGTGATTCAAGTTACTCAACTGCTCTTTAATAATTGCACCACTTATTTCAAGTCTACAGTGGAAAAATGTTAGTATATTTTATTTATCTTATTTACTTGATAGTAGTCTAGTAATATCAAATATTTTATTATTGGCAATAAATATATATATTTAGAATATATACATATAGAATTAATATAACTATATATTAACTCTCTTTTCATTTCTCAAATTGAGTTTGAGCCTCTTTTTTTTTTTGTTGGCGGCACTGGGGATTGAACCCGGGCTACACCCCCAAGCCCTATTTTTTATTCTTTATTTTGAAACTCAGTGAGACTTCAGGGTTTCACTAAGTTGCAGAGGCCCTCACTAAGTAGCTGAGGCTGACCGTGAACCTGTGATCCTCCTGTCTCAGCCTCCCAAGTACTGGGATTACAAGCGTGCGCCCCCACACCTGGCTCTAATATTTCTGCTGTCATTGTGTTATTATTAGAAATTAATGCAATGCTTTTGGACTAATCTCATTTTCTTCCAGGTGGCATCTATGGGCTTAAAGCATTAGGGAAAAGGCGAAAGGGGATTAGTCTAGATCTTCCAGGAAAAGAGGAGAGAGAAAAAGAAAAAAAGAGGAGAAAAAAAAAAAAACAAAAAAAGAAGAACACATAAGGAGGCAGTGGTCCTGTCAGCTTTAGGCAATTTTATGGTCACAGAAATGTTCAGACACGGGGCCACCTAAATTTAAGTTGTAATCAGAGCTCAGAGAAAATAACTGCTGGACTCAAAAGGCAGTGTGGTGTAGTGGCCAAAGCATAGACTCTGCAGCTAGACTGGCTGGATCTTGAACCCTGACTCTGCTGTCTATTAGCTCTGTGATACTAAGCAATTTACTGAACCAATCTGGGCCCACATTTCCTCATAAGAACAATAAAGATAATAATGGTACTTACCTTATGGGACATTGCAGAGATTGAATGGGTTATGTATACACTTAGACACAGCGCCTGGCACACAGTAAGGCCTCTATCCCCACTACCTACTGCCACGGGGACAGTGTCTACCGTCATAGGGAAGGTGGCATCTGTTTGACTTGTTTCTTCTCTGCTCAGCAGGAATCGTCCTGATGTTATAACAGTGACTGACTGGCTTGCTCCGGTCATATGGGAAGGCACTTTCAATAGACAGGTCCTGGAAAAGTATTACAAGAGGCTGAACATCACCATAGGACTGGTTACATTTGCTACTGGAAAGTAGGTGCTGCTAATATTTGTACTTTTTGATTTTGGAAAAATATGGATGAGCACCCATGGACTTTCTGCCTTCAAAGGACTACTCTTACTTAACCCTGATCATGATTTCTGGCTGTCTTGCATAACTATGTGTAGTGGTAATTCTTTCCAGCCTTGGCTGAGTTCTTCATGTTACTTGGAATCATCTTATTAATAACCATTTATCTCTTTCCCTTTCTTTACAACCAACTGTATGGCTCTTCTCACATTCCCAAGCTTACCACATTCTCTTTCACTAACAAATACAGCTGAGGTTATAGACCCAACCTCTCTACCCTCGCCTTCCTTACCATCATTGCCACATATGCAGACAGCATATTGAATGCCATATAGTTTCCTGATGAATTTTAGCCAAATAATTTTTCTTTTTTTCCTGTTTCACAGATTTGCAAATCGGTACCTGGAACAGTTCCTAAAATCTGCTGATAAGTACTTTATGGTTGGCTACAATGTTATCTTTTACATTTTGATTGGCAACATCACAGAGATACCTTATATACAGTTAGGTACTCTTCGAACATTTAAAATATTTCCTCTATTGAGGGCAGGTACATGGAAAGATGGGAATTTTATATACATGAAGAATTTGGATGTATACCTCACAGACTATATCCAGTATGAAGTCGACTTTCTCTTCTCTATGACTATAAACCAGATTTTCAAGAGTGACTTTGGAGTAGAAACCCTGGGCACATCCGTAGCCCAACTCCATGCGTGGTGGTATTTTAGAAATAATAATGAGTTCCCTTATGAGAGAAGAATTAAATCAGTGGCTTCCATCCCCTTTGGAGAAGGAGATTTTTATTATCACCGTGCCATTTTTGGTGGCACACCCCAAGAGGTTTCAGCCTTTGTAACACAATATCTACAAGGATTTATGCATGACACCAAATATAAACTTGACAGCATGTATGAAAGCCACCTGAACAAACATTTTTTTGTCAATAAACCGACTAAGCTATTATCTCCAGAATACAACTGGGATTCAAACTTTAAAACCCCTCCACAGATTAAACATATTAAGATAGCATATCAATCAGAAATGATTTGATGCTTGTATCATTAGGCTTATAGATGTGAATCACAATCATTCTTCAAATATAAAACTTGCGAAATATTTGAGATTTTTGGAGACTTACAAAAATGCACAATCTTCCAAAATAAATGTTTTTCTCCTTGCAATTTTAAACCATTTAATTCTACCTAGGCTGGATTAAGAAAATGGATAATTTAACGTGATAATGTAATGTTATTATATATGTATTATAAGTAATGTGGAAATACTTTTGGAGGTATAAAATGATTTTTGTAAAGAAACAGACTATTTGGGGGGAACATATATATATATATATACACACACATACACACACACACACACACATGCACAATGTCAAAGGGATATAGATGAAGGAAAAACAATATTCATCAACTTACTCATCAGATATTTACTGTGTTTTTCAATGTTGGAATATATTTTGCTTGTGATTAAATCTCCTCAATCAGTATTCAGTCTGTCTAACATCTGATTGAACTTAGGTGAACTAAAGATATTGCTCCAAATATGCGTCTTACTTTTATTGCTACAAAGAGAAATATGGAGTTCATATTTCTAATGCTCCAGGAGTGTTATTTTTAATAGACACTGATTTCTGGTAAGGGTACTCTTCTGGGTGTGGTCAAGGATAGGAAAATGTTAAAACACAATTTGTCTTCAAGGAGCCTACAGTCTGGCAAGGGAGATAAGACTACTCATAAATACTTACTTTGCAAATTTAAAAGGGCTAAAAAATCTCAAGGAAGAAGACATGGATAAAATGCTACTGTGTTCAGGAAAGGGAACAACCAAAGCTCTCCAAAGGAACCAACTCTGCCTCCACCTTGATTTTGAACTTCCAGCCCCCAGAAGTTGAGAAAGAATGTTTCTGTTGTTTCAAGTGAGCCAGTTTATGGTACTTTGTTGTTATCAGTCTTAGGAATCTAATCCAGGGACTTACCTTTATGGTGTTCCTCCCCAAAACCTGTAACCTTGGTCTAATCATAAGAGAGGAAATCCCAGTTGAGGGACATCTGTAGACAATCAAAACTGCGGCTATCGATACTCCTAGAAACTGTCAGTCACTATAAACAAGGAAAATCTGAGAAACTGTCACAGCCAAGAGGAGCCTAAAGCCATACTAAATGTAAATGTGATATCCCAGGACAGAAAAGACATTAGATAGAAACTAACGAAATCTAATTAAGTAGGGATGGTAGCTAATAATGTGTCAATATTGGCTCGCTAATTGTGATAAATATACCATACTAATTTAAAATGTTAATAATAGGGGAAACTGGGTGTGGGGTATATGGGAATTATCTGTACTATTTTCACAAGTTATTTGAAACTATTTGAAAACAAAAATAGTTTAAGAAAAATTTTTTTTAATTACTGCTCATGAGCCATGCACAACGTGCAGATTGCAGGCCCTAAATTGCCAATCTTCAAGTTAGGCAATAAGATCCAATTCTTTTACCAACTGGAAACATAACAAGATAACATAAAGTTAATTCCCAACCCAGGATCCAAGAAGAGGGAGGCTCAGGGAGTGAGCCGGTGCCATCTTTTCCTCTTTATCTGTGGTCCTTCCCCAAACCTCACTAAGATGACAGGGAAAAAAAGTCAAGTAACTCCAAAAACAGATAAAAAGATTAGATGAGAAAGGTCACCAAGGGTTTGGAAGAACTTCACTGGGCAATATGATGTAAGGGCTGAGGACAACTACAAAGCTAGGGAAAGTATTTTTTAACATTTGCTTCATGAGATCAGAGATATACTAAAGAGTTCCTCAGCCAGAAGGTTCCAGAACGACAAGAGGCTTGGGAACTTGAGCCTGGCACGTGAGGTGACTGCTCCTCTGTGGTCACTTCCTAGTCAAGAAAAGTCCACTAAGAGGATGAGCGGTGCTTTTGAAAACCTTGAGTCAGGTTCAAGGGGACAGGGAACAGGACTCACCTATGACTGATACCAAACGTTAGGGCTTAGGCCTGACCTTTTATTGTCTGCTTTCTGTTTGTCCCCTCTGCTTTTTTGTTGCTTCTGTTTCTTTTTTCTTGTTTTTCCTATGGATAACTTCAACATATTTCTAGAATTCCATTTTGATTTGTCAAGTGTTTTTGAGTATATCTCTTTATACAGGTGTTTAAGTGGTTTTTCTAGATAGTTCATTGTACTTATCCTTTATTATACTAAGGAAATTTTCTTTCATTTTTCTCTTTTTTTCATTCACTCTTTTTTAAAAAAAGTGCTGGGGATTAAACCCAGGGTTTTGAACATGCTAGGCACATGCTCTCCCAGTGAGCTATACTTCATCCCCCAAACTTATTTTATTCTAGCTTACTGAGAATTTTTATCATGATATTTGATATATTTCATTAAATGTTTCATCTCCATGGAGATGATCAAGTAATTTTCTCCACTACTTGTTAAAGAAGTGAATTATATTGATTGATTTTCTAATCCAAATTAACCTTTCATTTCTGAAATAAATTCAAATTAGCCATGTTCTATTAGAAGAGCTAAAATAGGAATTTTTAATAATACCAGGTGTCAGCAGAATACAGATAACATCTCTCATATTTGACTGGTGGTAAAATGGTAAAGTCACTCTGAAAATTATCTTGGCAGTTTCTCTAAAAACTAAAATACACCACCACGTGACCCAGCAATTGCACTTCTAGATATTTATCTGAGTAATCTCATGTCCACCCCAAAACTTATTTATCAGTGTTCATGACTGCTTTATTTGTTTGTTTGTTTGTTTGTTTTGCAGTACTGGGGATTGAACCCAGGGGCATTCTACCTCCAAGCTACACCCCCAGCCCTATTTTTTATTCTTTATTTTGAAACAGGGTCTCACTAAGTTGCAGAGGGACTCACCAAGTAGCTGAGGCTGGCCGCGAACCTGGATCCTCCTGTCTTAGCCTCCCAAGTACTGAGATTGCAAGCGTGTGCCACCACGCCTGGCTAAAAAGTTTTAAAATATGTAACCTCGGTGAGATCTTGCCTGCCCACCACTTTAAAAACTGCTATCAAGCCGGTTTCCTTCCTATCTCTTTCCTTGTTTTTCTTCAGAGCCCTTAATACTTTTTAAGATACTAAAATATTATTATTATCTATCTCCCCCCACTAGAATACAAGCTCCATGAGAGCAGAACATTTCGTCTGCACAAAGTAGGCACTCAAAAATATTTACTGAATGAATGAATAATGTTTAGCAAAAACAACTAGTTGTAGAAGGACACATACTGTATGCTACCAGTTATCTGATACTTCTTTTGTGTGTGGTACCGGGAATTGAACCCAGGGGCATTCTACCTCCGAACTACATCCCCAGCCCTATTTTTTATTCTTTATTTTGAAACAGAGTCTCACTAAGTTGTGGAGGGCCTCACTAAGCAGCTGAGGCTGGCTGCGAACCCCAATCCTCCGGTCTCAGCCTCCCAAGTACTGGGATTACAAGCGTGCGCCACCACAGCCGGCTTATATCTGATACTTTAAAAGGTGCAAACTAATACAACAGATTGTTGAGAGACATATACATATAGGTAAAATTATAAAGACGTGAATTGCAAGGAAAATTACCAAATTCATGATTGACTGTAGTTATCTCTGTGACAGAAATGAAATTCAATTAGAAAGGGATACACGATATACTTCGACTATAGGTGAAATGTTTTATTTAAGTTGGAACACAGGTAGTAGGATGTTCATTATAATAGTCTTTATGTATTTATATCTGAAATATTTCATAATAAAGATGATTGTTAAAAACTGTACTGATCAAGGTCTCTTTTTTTTTTTGGCGGTACTGGGGATTGAAACCAGGGACATTTTACCTCCGAGCTACACCCTCGGCCCTATTTTTTACTTTTTTTGTTCTTTATTTTGAAACAGGGTCTCACTAAATTGCAGAGGGCTTCACTAAGTAGCTGAGGCTGGCCGCGAACCCGGATCCTCCAGTCTCAGCCTCCCAAGTACTGGGATTACAAGTGTGCACCACCTTACCCAGCTAAGGTCTCTCTCTTGTAGTTTGAATTTTTTCACTCACTATCTTAAAGCATTATAGCTTCATGCCTGTAATCCCAGTACTTTGGAAGCTGAGACAGGAGGATTGCAGGTTCAAGACCAGCCTCAGCAACTTAAAGCATTAGAGCTTAATATGGTTAGTTTTTGTTCTAATTTTAAAATTATAAAATCTATTTTACTTACCAAAAACTGTGCAAAATGTGCATACAATATTTGAAAGAAGACCAAAATAACCTATGTGAAAACCCGCTACCTAGGCTAAGGGTCTAGATTGCCAGTACCTAGAAGAGACTGACAATATTCTATTGATTACATAGTAATGCTTTTTATTTTAAAAGACTAACAAAATTGACAAACCAATGATAAAATTCAATCCCCCCAAAATAAATAAAACACAAATAACCACATTATAAATAAAATGGAAGCCAATGTTACCAGTAGTACAGATATTTGAAATTTAACAAAAAGATATTACAGGCAACTTTATTCCAATGATTTGAATATATAGATGACTCTTTTATTTTTATTTATTTATTTTTTTGTGGTACTGGGGATTGAACCCAGGGGTATTCTACCTCCACGCTACCCAGAGCTCTCTCTTTTTTGTATTGAAACAGGGTCTCACTAGGTTGCTCAGGCTGGTCTTGAACCTGCGATCCTCCTGTCTTAGCCTCCCAAGTACTGGGATTACAGATGTGCATCACCATGTCCAGCTAGCAAATAATTTTTTAAAGATGCCTTTATACAAAAGCATAAAAATCAAGCACCTACAAATAAATCTGTCTAAAGATATGCAAGATCTCTACTCTACTGAAAGACACTAAAGAAAACTGAAGTAAATGTTAATTGGAAGATCCAATAGGATAAAAATGTCAATTCACTCTAAAATGATTTCTGATTCAGTTCAATCTCAGTTCAAGTGATTTTTAATAGATTTTGACAGGCTGATTTTAAACTTTATGGAAATTTTAAAAACCAAGAATATTCGAAATAGTCCGAAAACTAAGGTGGGAGTTCTTTTTCTACTAAATATTAAGACTAATTATAAACTAAGATAATAAGAAAATGTGTTATTATCACAGAAGTTGACAAATCAATGGAACATAACCAAGATATATAACCTCCCACACACAAATGGAGACATCATATCTGACAGTAATGGCACTACAGAGTCCTAAATCAAAAAGACAAACTTCAGCCGGGTGTGGTGGCGCACGCGCAGTACTTGGGAGGTTGACAGGAGGATCCGGGTTCGCAGCCAGCCTCAGCTACTTAGTGAGGCCCTCCGCAACTTAGTGACACCCTATTTCAAAATAAAGAAAAAAAATAGGGCTGGGGGTGTAGCTCAGAGGTAGAATGCCCCTGGGTTCAATGCCTGGTACCGCAAAAAAATAAAAAGACAAACTTCAGGAAATGGTGCTGGGAAAATAATATTTGTTTCGGGGAAAAAATTAAAATATATTCTTTCATCAATATAAGCTTCTATGAGTTCAGGGCTTTTGTCCACTTTGTTCCCTGCTAACTCCATGGCCTAGAAAAGTAACTGGCAGATAGAAAGTCCTCATGCTCAGTCAGCACTGTCAAACAAGCACACAAATGCACACACAACGAAGGGCGACTTTGGAAACAGTCCTCAGATTCTCAGTTCCTCGCCCTTCTTTTACTCCTGGAACTAGGACACAAGAAATACATGAAAACTAACACTAGATGGCACAACTTCACAAAGGAAGGAATCCACATATTTCTCCAGAATGGAATTGCTTTAAGGAAAGCCCGTTAATGTCCCCTTTGTGGTGATAACTCAGATTTCACTGAGGAAAGCCCCACCGGCTTTTCTAGGCCTTTCAGTTCTACAGTTCCTCCTTCTCCTGCTTCCCCTTAGCCCCTCCCAGGCAACTCCTCCAACCTACAGTCAACAAGTCCCCAGGGCACTAATACCCTCAAGCTGCACAGCTGTCAGGCAGCCCATGCTGAGGAAGAAGCTATCCCCGGGTTACTTCTGCTAGAGCAAAACTGCTCTTTTGTATTTAACTTCTTTTTATTTTATTTTATTTCATTATTATTATTATTATTATT
>PVJS01060568.1:0-11215 GCA_004027185.1 Glis glis | reverse complement strand
AATCCCCAGTACTGCAAAAAAAAAAAAAAAGAAAACATGATAGAGTGCTTCTTCTATGTCAGAGACCATTTCTAAGGGCTTTACAAGTGGATGTTCCCTTAATCCTCTTAAAAGAGCACCCCCAGCTTGCAGAAGAGGAGAAGGAGGCCGAGAGGCAGCGCTCGAGGGAGGCTGCAGAGCCAGGGTTCAAGCCCAGGCAGGGGGCTGGCTCCTCTGTGTCCTTACCTGATGCCGTCTGCCTCCCCAGGCAAAGCAGGCAACCATTGCCTTTAGGGGACAGGGAAGGTCTGTGTTGTAATGTACAGTTACTTCTGTATGTAGCTATATTTATATAGTTTCATATATACAGTGTTTTAGAAATTATGTATAATGACATCAGCAAACAGAAATACAATGACGCCACAGACAGAACGTCTATTTCTTTTAAGAGATGAAGTCATGTGATGTGTGTACATATATGCATACATGTAGATATGAAGACACAGACATACACATACATACACATATACATGTATGTGTGTGTCTACACATATTTACTTATAATTCTTTTTGGAAAAGTGGTTGACCTAACAGGAATAATAGAGTCTACCCTTACAAAAAATCAAACCGTCCCTCCATGGTGAAATTTTAGATTGGTTCAGAACTGTGTTAACCTAATCACTGGTACACTTGATTTTCCATTGTCATAACAAAACTAGGTTTTATTGTGCTTTTCTCCCACTAAATGTGTGCTCTGGTCATTTACAAACCCATTTGCTGCTATTCTTATCCTTGAGCTTTGTTTATTTGCTTTTTTAAAAAATACTTCGCATTGTCTTACTTAAAAAAAATCTTCAATAAAAATAATTGCAAGGAAGTAGAGAAAAGATCGATGACCTGTAATTTATATTTCAATAGAGATACTAAAATAAGCTCCTTTTATTTTTGATTTATTTTAGAGGATGGTTTTAAAGCCTTCTTTTGACAACTACTACAACCCTCTACTAAAGCAAGAACTACTTGGGAAAAAGAAATCTCACTCTCCCAAAATATCGATAAAACGAGCAAGAAAAATTAGCCGCACAGCAGGCCACTTTAATGAGACACAGAGGCAAATTGGACAAGGCAGAGAATATGATGCTTTTTGGAATATAATAGAGAATAGAATTAGTAAGTACAAAAGGACGCGCACCATTGTGTAAGTCAACTCCCGGGTGGGAGGAAAATCTTCTGTATCTATAAAAAGATGGGCAGGCCGCTGTGCCCATAGGTTCTGAGGATCCATCCATTCTTGTGTGTGTATTTATGCAGATGGATGCAAATGTGTCCATGTAGATCATCCTAGGCGGAGTCTGGAGTAACAGCAAGTAAACATTATGACTGCAACCTGGATCTCCATGAAGAGGGGTGTGTATCACTCTCCAATGTAATGTCAGGCTCCAAGTAGACCGGTCAATGCCTTTCAAACACAAAACTATGTTATAGAGGCCTGGAAATGATTCTCACCATGAATCGTAACAACCATATAAAAATGGAGAATTCCTCAGGATGAAAAAGTCCTTCTCAAGGGAACAAGTCATTTTTAATATGACAGATGAAAACAAAAATGCCACCAAAGTTTTGTGACATTGTCATGTGAGAAAAATAAAGTACTGACTTAGAAATATATTATTTAATTTTGATACACCCCAAAGAGACATCATTTAGAAAACTTCACGGGATATATTTTTTTAACTGTCCAGGAAAAACAATTCACTTCAAATAATTAGTGTTGGAATTTATCATCATTTCTAAGGCAGGGCATGCAGACTCTGGCTTGTGTCTTTGCAATTCGAGTGGTTACAGTAAATCCTCACTCCAAATCCATTCCTCAGAGCTGGTTTTTAATAAGTGATACTTCAGAGGAAACCACCGCACACAACAGTTTGCCTGTGAACTGTCTGTGTGGTATTTACACAGCATCGCCACTGTGCACAGGGTGGGGTTGGTGGGGTTGGTGCTGATACAAACACAGCTGTGGTTCCTGCCTGCCTTCATTCATTCATTCATTCATCATTCATTCATCCATTCAGCATTTATTTATTTTCTACCTACTATATATCTGGCACTTGGCTAAAGACAAAATGTTAGACACGAGATGAGAAGTCTAAAGAGTGGCAGCCGTGGGGTTTGAATGAGCAGATCCACAGTTCAGGGGGGTGCTGCATGCCTGCGGCTGGGGCGCTCTGATGCCTGGAGGGGCGGGTGCCGGAGGCCATTCACTTAAGGAAACCTCGCTCTACACCCGCAGCCAGCTGCAGATCTGGGGTCTGAGCGGGGTTAGCCTCCCTCTGCGCACAGTCCCAAGGCCCAGGGTCTCAGAGTCATCCAGCTGCTTCGAGGGCTGCTGGAAGGTGCTGAACCATGGGGGGCGACTGGGAGAAGATGGTAACAGAAGCTCGTTACGTCTAAGGGTGTGGATTTTCAGGAGAGTGGCATTTGCAAGTGCATGATGTATGGCTGAAGACTGTTTCCCGGGCCACGTTTGCCCTCATGAGCTTGCAGCAGAGTCCAGGGCAGAGGGGAAGGCAGACACAAGCTTAGCAGGGCTGTTTGGCCAGATTCTCAGCATTCGCAAAGAACCGCAGGCAGTGCACCTACACAGTCCGCAAGCCAGCAGGCAGCCCAGTGTTAGGAGGGGACGTGTTCCCCGTCTGCAAGGAGACCAGAGGGCAGCAGGAGTCATTTCTGCACTAATCAGAGCTAGGCAGGCGAAACACAGCAAACACCGCGTGACCTCAGGCGCCATGTCTGTGGGAACCTGCGAGCCACATGCTCAGGTGGGAAGGGGCTGAGACACTGGCGGAGCGAGGGCATTGCCACATAACTCCTCTTTCACCTTCAGACCCCCACAGCAACAGGACTTCACAGAGTGGCTCAGAGGGGGCTCTGGGGCCTCTGCCAGGTCTGACCACACAAAGCCCACCTCCGCATGGAGACAGACTTGAATTCCAGCCACAGGACTTGAAAACCAGTAAGATTTGTACCCACATCAATCAAAACAAGCCACGGCCTTCTCATACGTACCGCCTCAAGTGCATTTGGAATACAGAAGGCATGACATACGCTTTTCTGTTCTCAAAAGCAGTGGAATTTGGCTTTCAGACGTGCAGTTGGTCTGTTAGCCAGCGTGACGCTCTAAAGTCAGGGGACACGGCGTGTTGCGATGTCACTCCTGAGAGATCTCTGCCAAGGCATGGCAACTTCACTTCTCCATCTGTGGCTCCTGTCAACTCATGTGGAATCCAAGGTACCTGCCCCACCCCAAGCCTCCACAGCCAGGGGGAGCGGCCGGCAAGGTGCTGCGTGGTCCCTTCTGCACCAGAGAACAGCCGTCCTAGGGAAGTTCTGTTGCTAAGCTAAGGTGCTTAGCAACAGGACGAAACAGCAACAGCACAGTTTACTCTGCACACATTCCACCAGAAGCCTTTCCCTTTACCTCCCAAACGTGTCCGTGCCAACCTTTAGTACTGATTTTGTTTTTTCCCTTTATTTAATTGTCCAACAGACAGTTGTTAACATTTTGGTTATTTGGTAGGCAATGGAAGAAAACAAGTAAGATAGAATCGGCTCTGGAATGCTGCCTCGCTGGGTGAGGTGCAGCCGGCCATTAGGAGGCTGGCTGTTGAGCAGCAGTGGTGTGGCACGCGGAGCCACAGAAGCGTGCAAAGAGGTCTCCTCCACCACACTCTTATTCCGGGAGAAAGTTGCCATTTTGGTGGCAAAAGGCAGGTATTGAAGTTGAGCCTTGAAGTTAGGGTTAAAGTTGATGAGGTCGACTAAAGAGAAAGAGAAACCCAAGCAAAAGGAAGAGCATGCTCACAGGCGTGAGGGAAGGAGACAAGGCGGTATTTCCAGGATGGGCAGATAACGCACTATGGCGGGAGAGGCTGTGAGTGCGTGTGTGTGCGTGCATGCATGCGTGCACACCTGCGTGTGGAGCAGGCATGCTTGACTCTGGGGAGTAGGGACAAATTCCAGCCCCCATGTGCCTTGTATGCTGCATGAAGTTTGGATTGAAGAAGCCCTAGAGAGCCCCAGCAGCATCTGGAGCAGGGAGCCACCTGTCACGTTTCCCTGCGGAGTTCCATGGGTGGGAAGAGCTGAAGGGGGAAGCTGGCGAGGAGCACAGTTCACAGACACAGGCAGGGGAAGAGGAAGACGCTCCAGGGAAAGGCACGAGCTCCGGAGATGGCTGGCCCCACCGTGGAGACCATGGAAGAGTCTAAATATCAGGAATGGCGATTCAAGTAAGTCAGGAAGATGCAAATAGGTCCAACAAAATAGAGCTGATTATGCTACGCGAGTGTAGTTTTCTCAAGAGGAAACTAGAAGCAGGGTCCTAAACCCAGATTATCATGCCCTCCATAGGACGTTATTAAAAACACCCTAGGAATCTTCAAATAAAAATTAGGTGCTTCCCTTTGAAGTCTCACTTTCTGTTTTAATGTCCTAGTGCAGAAATTCCAGAAACTAAATATAAAGTTTCCAGGGATGGAAGGGGGATGAAGCAAGAGAGGGAGCCTGTGAAGCTGTGTCGCGAAGGCTGGCCCGGCATTCCTAGTAATGCCCACACGCCACCCATCCGTCCTCGGCTGCGCCCCGTACAGCGCGTCGCCCGTCTCCTGCTCACACACGTGCGCACTGCAGTTCTGAGCCATAAATCTTGCGGAGCCTGTGGACTGACAGCCTAATCACATGAAAGGAGTGTCTGTGCACAAGATGGTCTCCAGCCATGACTCGCGACCCCGAAGGAATCAGGGCCAGGCTCCCTCTGCAGCTCAGTTTCCCCTTTAATCACTTCACTGGGTAGATTGATGTGACACTTCAGAAATAAACGGGTAGCTCTCTATTCACCAGCTATCCCCTGGTCTCATTTACTCTTTCCCTAACAATTAAGTTGAGCTTGTCATCGTCTGAGACCTAATCAATGTATCAACCAGGGGCAGCTGATAAGCTGGCCTTGGCGGCTTGGATTAGCTATTCATGAGGATGGCAACCTTTTCCAGCTTTCTACCTGGGAATCAAGGAGGAGTATTTAAATGACAATGCAAGAGGTTAAAGGCTAAGGCAGTGGTTATCAATCTTGGTTGCACAGAAAGAAAAAAAATCACCTTTGGAATTCTGTTGTTGGGAGACAGGGGCATTTTATTTTAATTCAGATGCGTGGGCCCCAAACCAATCCAAAGGAAAAAATTTGGCTTTCTGGGTGTCCGGCCCAGGCGTTTGAGGAAACGTTCACTGTCCATTCTGATGTTTAGTCATAGTTAAAGATAAGAATGCTCCCTGCGCGCACCCCGTTTCTACAGCTCTGGAAATCAGGGATCCATAAAGCCCTGCCTCACTAGGAAGCAAGTCAACTCTGGATTCCTGGGGCCGTGAAGGCCGGATGAATCAGAAGGCTGAGAACTGGGACCAGAAATCAAAGTCTCTGCAAGTTTTAGACTCAGCACCTTTTGAGAGTCACTCTAAAAGAATTATAGATAGCCGCTTTGTTTCCTATGTCAACTCTACGTGATATTATCAATACTTGAGGACATGGAACAAGTCTCCCCCAGACTCACAGAGACTACACCAATTACTATTCCAGATATTCAGGAAGAAAGAGAATGGGGGAAAAATACAAAAAAAAGCAAACAGAAAATAACTTTTCTGCCTCAACAGGCATTACTCGGTGGATAAAATATTCAGTAAGCACCCATGTTAGTCAGCTCTCCATTACTATAACCAAATGCCTGAGGTAATTATAAACAAGAAGGGTTATTTGAGCTTACAACTCTGGAGGTCTCAGTCCATGACTGACTGGCTCTGCTGCACAGGGCCTGTGGCGGCACCGCACGTCATGGCGGGAGCACTATGTAGAAGAAGCCCACTCACCTCAGGGCTTGGTGCAAAAGACAGGAAAGAGAAGGGACTGGATTCTCATATCCCCTTCAAGGACACACCCAATGACCTGCAGACCTCCCATTAGGCTCCGCCTCTTAAAGGTTCCCCATGTTCCAACAGTGCCACAGGCTGGTCTCTGTGTCTTAATTACATGGACCTTTGGGAGAAAATTGTTCCCCCCATAGGAGAGCAGAGCAACACCAAGAATGGCGCAGAAGTGCTGGGAGGGCGCATTGCAGCCAGCCTTTCCTGGTCGGCCATGCTTCCAGAAGCAAGTGCCCGGCCTAGAGCTCTTGTACAGAGATGAGGAGCTGCGTTTGGACTATGAAGCTCTCCTAGACAGACCCTGCCTCAAAGCCCACAAGTGCATCCCACAGTTGTCCAGAAATTCACCAACAGCAAAGTTCAATCTTTCTCCTGCTCATGTCACGTTTTGTCTTCTCGGCGCCCTTGCTGCTCAGCTCTTGACCATCTTTTATGGGACAGGCGTGTATTTCCAGCAGTTCCGCCTGTCGTATTTTCAGTTAAACCAGAATGATTATGTAATATCTAAATGGGGAACCCCACAAAGGGGAGAGACAACCCAAATCCAAAATAAAACTGGGTCACTCCGAAAGAGCAATGGGGATTTGGGTGAGAGCGTTGTTTTGGAAGTGGGACTCTGCTCTCTGAAGCTCTATTTCCACATTGGGGGAGAAACCGCCCGTTTCCTACACTGCAAGCAGAGTGCGTGTGAGCTAGAGGCCAAGGTGCACAGGCTTGTACACACACACACACACACACACACACACACACACACACCGTGTACCCTATAAGCATAGCCTATAAAATACAGCAATAAATGCCTATATCTACTCTATGTCATGTGCATTCCATACGTGTGTATGAGTGAGCTTCTGTGTGTATATTTCTCACACTCACGCCTTGTTCTTCATTCATAAGCACCACATGCTGGCACAGGAGTGTGGCACCACAGGACAAAGCCCAACTTCCTTGGTCCGCGATGTGGAGCGTACAATACATCGCAGAAACAAGGCCGGGGGACCGCTGGTGTACCTGCTCACCACCATAGACTTCAGAATGACTCCAGTGGAGGGCTTCCCTGGCGTCACCCCGCTTACCGCAGACCCTGGCGTCTCACCATGCGGGGCCTCAGCTGGGCACCGACCCCTCTGCCATCCAGTCTCCATGAAAAACAATCCCAATTGGACTCCTCAGCCAAGCAAAAGGTGACATTTAGAACACGCTAAATAAGTAAACTAACTGTGGAACGCTCACGTGGTAAAATCTTTAAACAAGGTGGGGAGACTTGCTGACAGCATTGTTAAATATGATTTAAGCAGCTATGCTTCCTCTCTGACGACATCATCGGGCGGGTATCGGCGCCAACTGCAGCCTCCCGTGGTTTCTGGGACCCCCTGAAATGAGCAAGCCTCCTACTAAGTGATTAGACGGCCCGTGACCACAGTGCTCACAGAGTAAAGACGGTTTGGGTTTAGATAAAGAAGGTCACCGTGAAATCCAGGATGGTCGCTGCAGTGCCAGGTCCCTCCTGGTGTTACTCTGTGAACTGCCTCAGGTGGGGACAGCAGAGATGTGGGAGGCCGAGCTCACCCTAAGCCTACCTGTCCTAGGTTTCCCCTGCTTTTGACTCCCCTCCCTTCCATACTCTGAAAGGCGCCCTATCCCTGGTACCTGGATTTGCACTTCAGTCTACAGACAAACA
This sequence comes from Glis glis, assembly GCA_004027185.1. Taxonomy (NCBI): domain Eukaryota; kingdom Metazoa; phylum Chordata; class Mammalia; order Rodentia; family Gliridae; genus Glis; species Glis glis. Next base: position 3,585 of record PVJS01060568.1, on the reverse strand, counting down.
GCTCCGGTCTGGTGATCATTTGTCAACTAGCAGAGCAAATCCGTGGCCCTTGGCTGGGATAACTCACAGCCCTTCCCACTACAGTCTCAGCACCCATGTTCTTGTCCCATCAATTTGGTTCAGATTTAGTGACTGAGGACACAGGACATTTCTTTATCCAAACCTGGGTTCCGTGTGAAGAGCATCCTAGAACAAGGTAAGTATAACTTCTTAGGCCTCTCTGTGGCTAAGAGCTTATCCCCATTATCTCATTAATTCTTCTCAGGTACATGATTAGGAAGATGCTATTAGGACCCTATTTTTCAGCCGAGGAAAATGAGACTAAGCAACTGTACTTAAGATCTCATAAGCAGCTAATAAATGTCGGCGCCTTGCTTCAGATACAAGTGACTTAATCCCAAAGACCCCATCCAACCAGTGCAGTGCTGTCTCCTCTAGAGGGGCACTCTGAAGAACCATGAGGAAGGCCCTAGAAAATGCACTGCGATTCTTTATGGTGGTTGCCTAAAGAGAAGATCAGGAGGCCATGATTATTCCAGAATCATCTAGCAGTCCATCCTAAAGTTCCTGCCTCCACAATTTTCTCCCTCATCTACACTACATCTTGGACTTAGAGCTATGCTTCTGTTTCTGTCTTTGAGGGTTGTTTCAGTATTAAGGACATGATTTTGCTCAACTCTCTCCCCTTTAAGTATATTCCATGGAGGGAGCTCTTCAGAGGTCGTTCATCTAGATAATGATGCACAATTTTAGCCTGAAAGCTAAACAATAGGTCCTGTTTTCATTATTCTCTTGGGACAATAAAATTAATGACACTCAGCAGGGTCACTAAGCTCTTGTCAAACCAGCCATTGAGTCTTCCCATTCAAAAGACACACTGCTGTAATTGACCCAGGACTATGTTTTAATTTGTGTGGCCCAATGGGGTCCTGGCCAGAACATCAGATTAAACTCAATCCTAAATAGCTTTGCCATTTGTTTCAAGGATGAAGGTAGCACTTTAATTCTACAAAGGCTGTGCGGTTGCCACCACACTCCAGGCCGGTCCAAGACACGGGCAATAGAACTGGAAACGCCACCTCGAGAAGTCACATCATCAGTCAATGGCACTAACTGTGTGTCCTTGTGGGTCAGAGTCCTGGTAACAGCATCCTTACAGAAGACTCGGTTTCAAGTAGTCAGTACATATGTGAGAATACCAAGGTCAATCTCAGTATTCTGTATGGGGAAGGGGGGAGTGGGAGGGAGCCGGGGGAAAGCCCACCAAGTGCTGTGTGCTCGTATGTCACTATCCTGATGAGCTACGTGATGATGTGAGACTACACTGCACCAATAAAAGTACCAAAAACAAAACAAGACAAAAACACTCATCTTCAGATCATGGATCAGGCCAATTTTTCAGTTTGTAAACTTACGATTACCTTAGAGAACCCAAACAAGGAATGGATGTGTTTCAAGGAGAAATATATATTGCAGATACTTATTTCTACACATATTCATTTGACCTTCTTTAGTCAAAATACCATGAAATGAGTATTGAAAAAAAAAGGATGATCTCGTGTGGGAATCCCAGACGTGAGGCCCAGGGAGGTCCTCGAGTGACTGCAGTGAGCCCTATGGAAAGGCTCTACCCACGGGGTCTTGCCCAGGCTCAGCTCCTCCCTCGCCTCAGAACAGAAATGGGATGCTGCCTGCCAGAAGATACACTTCTTCAAGAAAAGTGAGAAATACAGATTTATATATGATAGTTGCTGATGTTTAAAGTTGGCAATTAATTCAAAGATGACTTAGAAAACATTTTGAAAGCCAGATTTGGCCCTTTGGTAAAAACTGTTGCGAAAAAAAAATAATCCAAAATTTTTAAAAATATTGTTTTCCTCATAGGAACCTTGTATGGGAAAAAATGCTACATTATTCTGTACTGACTATGTACCATCAATGTCATATATGCAATCCTAGAAAACGGCATCATTATTCCTACTACACAGATGGGAAAGCCAAGAGAGAGATGAAGTAATGCTCCTAAGATCACTCAGCTACCATATTTATTCTATGAGTGTGCCTCGGAGTGAATGTCTCAGAACATATTACCATCTCAAACAGAACTTAAATAAAAATCAATGTAAAATAGATAGATAGGGCTTATCAGCTGCAGGAAGAAAATGACTCAGAGAAATGGTTTTTCAACACATAAGTGATATCAGGGTGCTTCATAATCTAATTAAATATCTCAAATGTTATCAAGGAATACAAAACTAATGCAAGTTGTTTAAACTGTGAGCTAAGTAAATATTTAACAATTTAGAACTCTCTTTACATAGCCGAATGGTATCTAGAAAACCAGAAAGGAGGGGGGCTAAAGGTGAAGAATAATGCATTTGTTAACACTTTTCATGGAAAAAGGTCCCCTGGTAAGTTTCCTTGACAGTTAACTGAGTGTTCTGTTCTATTAGGTAAATCAATGAGTTAACTCTTCAAGAGAGAAAGAGGGCATAGTGGCTCATAGTCCTATGACATTAGTTCAAACGTCTTCCTGCTTCTACTCTTCCTCCACATTCATGAAGTGATCTTCAGAGACATTAACAAATGTCCCAAGGAAACCTTGCTACAGAGGAGAAATCTCTAAGGAGATGTCTAGTTATCTTTGTAATTCTTATTCTCTCTCTCTCTCTCTCTCACTGTAGGTTGGATCTTGAGTTTCCCCCAAAGACCTATGTGTTACAGCCTTGGTCCCAGGGTGGCACTACTGGGAGATGGTAGAAGTTTTAGTAGGCGGAGCCTGGAGGGAGGTCTTTAGGTCATTGGGGGTGTGCCTTCGAAGGGAACGGTGCGGTACCAGGCCTTTCCTCTTTCTTTTTTTGTTGAGTCCTGGCCATGAGGTCAGCAGTTTTACTCTGCCACCTGCTCCCACCATGATGGACTAGAACCTCTAAAACCATGATCCCAAACCAACCTTTTCTCTTTATAAGTAGATTATCTTATTTGTTATAATAATGGAGAGCTGACTAAGACACACACAATTTACAAGAAGTACACACACTGGAAATTTAGTTTAAATGAATTAGTCCCCAGGATCCAATGACCCCTAGAAGAGCTACTGCAAATAAGTTCCTAAGTCCTAAGTCTAAGGTCCTGCAGAGACTGTACAGACCTTTCCTAGCACTCTATTCAGCCTACTCTAGAAGTTTACGATCCCTTCATGGTAATGGGATAAGCACTGAGGCCATTTTTAAACGGTGTGAATATGTCACTTTAGGCCGTCCCCTAAGTCAACTTTCCTTTGTGTTTCCTCTTCATCTTTCTCCTTCACCCAAAATATTAGGGAGAATAAAATTAACCTGCATAGAAGTTAAATCATTCCTTATAAAGTTGGGTGTGGTGGTGCATGCTTGTAATCCCAGTACTTGGGAGGCTGAGACAGGAGGATCACAGGTTCAAGGACAGTCTCAGCAACCTAGTGAGGCTCTCAGTAACTTAGTGAGACCCTATTTCCAAATAAAAAGTGAAATAGGTCTGGGGGTATAGCCCAGAGGTAGAAGGCCCCTGGGTTCCATCCCCAGTACTACACACACACACACACACACA
>PVJS01060567.1:0-11215 GCA_004027185.1 Glis glis | reverse complement strand
AAAAAAAAAAAAAAAAAAAAAGAAGGTTTCTTGAAGAGGATAAGGAGAATATAAAATAAATTCAGGATTATAAATGAGAAATCCTGGAATTGCCTCTCAGGAGATACGGATTCAAACTTGCCAAAGCAGATAACATACATTGTAAGGGTGAACATACACTGGCATTAGAGAGGCAATTTTTAAAAATACAACTTTAATGTGAAACAAAGTATAATGAATAATGGCAAGAATAAATTATATAACATACTAAGTAAAAAAGAATCCATGAGTCCTTGTGACTGGAAAAGTTTATGTTAAATAGCATAGTGGTAAAGAGCTTTACAGAAGATACCAGCTAGTAAATGTGGAAGCAACCACAGAAGCAGGAATGGATTAGTAATGAATTCAGGCAAGAATCGGCAATGGGTGATAAAATACCGGGGTGAGAGACTGTTGGGAAAGAGGATACTTACTTAGTCCCCACAGATTTGTTAGTTACAAAGAGAACAAGATAACAGGGAAATTCAGAAGATACCACCTTACCACAGGATCGAACTTAACATCACCCATCACAGCAGGAGCGAGCCCTGTGTGCCCCGCTGTGCTGTCACAGGAAGGACACGACCTCCTCTGTGTATAAGTTCAACCATATGCAATGACTGATACTTGACTGGTTTTGGTCTACATAAATGACAATTTCATATGATCCCATATAATAATATTCCTGTTGCTTAACATGAGTTTAACCATTAAACAAAACAAAACAAAAAAACCAGTGGAGGCCACAGTGAGGTTATTCTCCAAGGCGATTGGCCCAAACTTTTAAAACAATATTGATGTCATTAGAGACTTTAAAAAAAAGGGCAGAAATCGGATTCTTCTAAATTAAAAGAGCCTAAAGAGACATGATAATCAAATGCAATGATTTGTTCCTTGTGAAGATACTGGATTGTCTGGGGTGGGATGGGGAGGACTTGGATGTAGTAGATATTATTGAAATAAATGGAGACATTTGAATTGTATGTTAAATAATGATGTATCAGTTGTGCAATTGTACATCCATTTCAATTGTGAAGTTTTATGAGTATTATAACGATTATACTGTGGCTCTAAAACAGGATGTCTGTTTTTGGGAGATATATGTGAAGTATAATGTCTGCAAATAACTCTTCAAAGGCTCAAAGCCTCAGCAAAGAATGAGTGTGTGCATGTATACGTATCACACACACAGAAGGCATAACGGTGGCAGAATACGAACAAAAGGCTGATCTAGGAGAAAAGTATATGGATAGTCATACCACTCATCTTGCAATCTTTCTGTAGGTTAGAAAATTTTCAAAATTTTCTAAGAGGAGGAGGAGGAAGAAAGAATTGTCATTATTTTCATTCAGGGTATGAATGCTGGGCTTTTGGGTGCTTTCCTGAATGGAATCTTTTGACTCTACAACCAGCTGTGTAGTGACTGGGATAATTTAAAAAAAAAAAAGACCCAGTTGAAATAGAGATTATGTCCCCTACCCAAAGGGAAATGATGAGTTTCCACTTTCCTGCTAATGGAACCGCCAAGCGACGTGCCCAGCATCGGTGCATTGGTGAATAGAGTTCTGCTTTACACAGTGCAGCTGTTCGCTGGCACCTGAGAGCCCATAAATCCATCTTCATCTGCGTGGTAATCTAAAGCTCTCCTGGGGATTTAGAGATTTTTTAAAAAATATAGTGAGTTTTACTAGAATCTTAGCGCTATTGGGAAATTAAGATTCTGTAGAACAACTGCATAATTGGAGATAAGAAAAAAAATCTCCTTACTAAAAATAGAGACAGCTCGTTAAATCTCCAGTATTTTAGACCTAAGAGTTGGATTTTGACTGGAGTGTTGAGGCTGAGGGTGGGCACCGTGTTCTTCGCTTTGCTCTGGCTGTCCCGGCGCCCGGTCGTGGGTGCAGAGGAGGGGTTGGAAAGGCCCCTCTTTCCTCAGAGCTGCATCTTTCCTGAGCACCTCGCTGCTATTTTAGCCCGAGTTTGCCACTTATGCCAGGCTTCCTGCCAAGATCGTCTTTGTTTTTCCCTGGCCTTCAGTCAAGTTTTTGGCTCTTTGCAAGCGCCCCTTCCCGTCTGCTCTCCCATCACTCACTCTTTTCCTTCTGTCTTGTCAGCCTTCCCTTTGTTCTCTGGCTTTCCTGCCTGCTCTTCCTGCCAGCCAGTCTACTCTTTCCCCATTCTTCTCTCACGTTCAGTGGAATTCTGGGTCTTTGGGAGATGGAAATAGATGGGCGAAGGGGAAAGCCATCCTTGACCACACACACACACACACACACACACACACACACACACACACGATGGTAAGGTAAGGCATTGACACAAATGCCTCTCTGGAGTTCTAATTTCCCTAAAAGATCTAAATAGTCCCCTTAAAAAGAATCAGATTAACTTGAAGCTGTATAGATGCAGGCTGAAAACCAGTTTTGCTGCAGTGTGAATGTGGGCAAGTTACTTCATCTCTTTATTCTCATTTTTGTTTTTCATCTGAGAACTGGATATATTGTTAGTGCTTTCCTCAAAGTGTTACTAGGAAGATTAAGTGAGATGACACACAGAAGGTACTCGGCGGGGGACCCTACACTGGTGGGCTCTCTGTGAAGCTCACTGTCATCCATTCTAGCCTTCGGGACCAGCCCAGTCAGACACCAAGTGATCGCTTCCTCCCTAACACTTGGTGACACGGGGTTTTGTACCGTTTTTTTAGTCTGTCCTCTATTTTCTTTTGTCTGTCATTTTTTCCCTGCCACCCTTCTCTTTGTGTCTCTTCCTCCTTGTTACATTATATATATATCTTCCCTTTCCTACTTTTCTCATTTTCTCTTCCATCTTCTACTCTCCCATAAAGACTTTTATGGTATTGGGGATTGAACCCAGGGGCATTCTACCTCCGAGCTACATCCCCAGCCCATTTTTTATTTTTATTTTTGAAACAGGGTCTCGCTAGGTTGTGAGACTCTCACTACTTGCTGAGGCTGGCCTCAAACCTGTGGTCCTTCTGTCTCAGCCTCCCAAGTCCTGGTATTACAGGCGTGCGCCACCACGTCCAGTTCCACAAAGACTTTAAAAATATCTAGCAAGCCGGGTGTTCTTGGGAGGCTGAGACAAGAGAATCATAGGTTGGAGGCTGCCTCAGCAACTTAATAAGGCCCTGTTTCAAAATAAAAAATAAAATAGGGCTGGATGTGTAGCTCAGAGGTAGAATGACCCTGGTTTCAATCCCCAATAACACACACACACACACACACACACACACACACACACACACATCTAACATAAAAAGTTAAGTTTAATAGTTGAAGGGAGAATGAGGATAGAGATACCAAAAAGCCAGGATTAGGAGGAAAGGCATAGATGCATACTACGGTTAGGCATAATTGCTAGTTGAGGCTACCATTTTACAGTTTCCTAGCAGCCACAGGAAAAATGGAAACAAATAATTAAAAGCAGTAAAGTGTGCAAGATGAAAGAAACAAATAAAAACCATGGTTCTTTTCCTGAGCAATTTTTTTTGGTGGATTCTCATAAAGGGAACCCTAAGTAATGTTAGTTTTGATATAATGATATCTAGCCTAGAAATGTGTCTACTTTTATAATAAATTTGACAATAAAGTCCACAGAATTGTTTCTTATGATACTCTTCTATATAGGCTGACAATAAATAGCTGAAGTTCAATCCTGTAAAAGCGTCTTTACAAGAATCTGAAATAGTGAGCTCTATCTATACAATCCTCCAAGGTCCAGCATGTTACAAGGATAGATTTTAGAATACAGCACACAGGGGAATAAATAGACTCTTGTCCTTCAGGCAATCCTCCACAGATACTATCTCTGACAACCGGGCTTTTGAAAAGTGTAAGAGAGCAGAGTTCAGGGCAAGTTCCTGAGTGCGGGTACTCTCTGTTGTGGATGAGGGGCAGGGAGATGTGGTTGGAAGTCAGGTGGAGAAAGACTAAGGCCCCTTTAACTAAAATTAGTATCAGAGCAAACACACTGCCTGAAGAGAACCAGCCCATTTCTGCATGTACAGAGCTGAGAGATTACCTGCAGAAATGGTCAATATAGCCATCATTTCTGACACTGGATAGTTGTTTACCATACATTATTAAATGATGAGAAAAGTTGGATTCCATTTTTGGGGAAAAAAGAGAACAAGCATATGCCCAGAAAGAAAAAACACCCAAATACACCACACAATTGATAGCAGAAATCTCTGGGAAGTGGAATTTGGGGCAATGTTTCTCTTTTCTGTGTTTACAGTGCTCCTTACGATGACAGATACTTATAAGAAAGAAAATTAAACAATGAAAATTATTTTCGAAAATTGTTACCCTGAGCTGCTTTGATACCTGGGTTAATAGGTAAATGCAGCCACAAAGTTCCACAGCACTGGTTCTCAACTCTATCTGCATTTTAGAACACTTTAGAAAAACTTTTTAAAATTTAGCAATGCTCTGGCCCCATCCCTGACCAATAAATTAGAATGTCTGAGACTAAGACCCAGGCATGGGCATTTAAAATAAATTCCCAGGTGGTTATAATGTGCAGCTGGGTTGAGAACCACCATGCCACACTGTAGAACACCACTAGAATAATTTAACCTTAGAAAAACAAGCCAAGCAGCACTTTTTGTAGTGGTTTATATGGCTCTCCATGATCTGGTCTGTGCTTCCTGTCCAACATCGGTTCGTTCAAAACCCTTCAGAAGAGTGCTTGGGACATATAAGTTATAAAGGAGGACTGAATGGCTCCATGAATCATGATTTGCTGACTGTGCTTGAGGAAAGCTAAGCATCCATGTTTAAACAACAGACTTTTCTATGAATTATGGTATTTACAAACTGTATTGTCATTGATTGATTTGGATGTTTCAGTAGACTCTTTGGTTGTGACTGGAAATAGTAAGACTGATGATTTGTCTTTCTCAACTATTAATCTTAATTATTCTATCTGTAATCATTGGGTTTGGACCATTTATCTACTAGTCAAATTTCTGCATGAAAAGAATATATGCTGCATGAGGACAGGGTTTGTCTTTTTCACCACTATATTTCTATGGCTTAGGAAAGTGGCTGGCTCAGAGTAGGCAGCTCCAAAATTTTTAAAAGTACATATTCAAGAAATGAATAATGATAAAAGCATAACAGGAATGTAAAGGAAAGCATACATTTTCTGTTCTTCATAGAATGGGTTTAGGGTGTTTGAGAAGAAGGTATGCACATACTCAGGCAAAAGTAGTATCACATTGTTTAGACAATTGTTAAACAAAGAAAAATTAATAAAATTGGACTGGGGTGTGGTTCTGGAATCCACCTTTTGGTGTGAGAAGGGATTGGATAAAGCACAATTGGTAGCAGTTTGGTTTCAACACAGCTGCCAGAGTGACCTTTTTAAAATGCTAGCCAGATCGTACTTCTTCTCTATTCAAAACCCTCCAATGATCTTAACTTACACCACAAATGAACATTAACTCAAAGTGGATCAAAGACCTAATATTAGCACTAAAACTATAAAGCTCTTAGAAAATATGGGGAAAAATCTTCATGATACTGGATTTTTTTTTTTTTTTGCGGTACTGGGGGCATTCTACCTCCGCGCTACACCCCCGGCCCTATTTTTTTATACTTTATTTTGAAACCGGGTCTCATGAAGTTGTGGAGGGCCTCACTAGGTAGAGAGAGAGAGAGAGAGAGAGAGAGAGAGTGAGCTGAGGCTGGCCGCGAACCCGGATCCTCCGGTCTCTGCCTCCCAAAGTACTGGGATTACATGCGTGTGCCACCACGCCCGGCATGATACTGGATTTGGCAATGGTTTCTTGGATGTGATAACCAAAGCACAAATAAGAAAAAATAGGTAAATTAGACTTTACCAAAATTAAAAACATTTGTGTAGCAAAAAAACACTATTTAAAACAGCGAAAAGGCAACCCACAGAATGGGAGAAAATATTTGCAAATCACAACTGATAAGGTATTAATATCCAGAATAAATAACTCTTACAACTCAACAGCAAGAATACCGAACAACCCAATTAAAAATAGGCAGAAGACTTGAATAGACTTTTCTCCAAAGAAGGTATACAAATGGCCACCAAATACATGAAAATATGTTCAATGTCAGTAATCAGAGAAATACAAACCAAAACTACAATGAGGTACCACTTAAAGCCCATTAGGATGATGGATGACTACCATAATCACACACACACACACACACACACACACACACAGAGTAACAAGTGTTGGTGAGGATATGGAGAAAATGGAACGCTTGTGCATCACTGGTGGAAATATAAAATGATGCAGCCACTGTGAAAAATAGTATGGTGTTTCCTCCAAAAATTAAGCACAGAATTACCATTTCATTCACTCCATTTCTGGGTATATATCTAGAAGAATCAAAAGTGAGAACTTAAACAGATATTCGTACACCCATGTTCATAGTAATATTATTCAAAATAGCCAAAATTGGAAACCACCTCAAATGTCAATTGACAGCTGAAAGGATAAACAAAATGTGACATATACATACAATGAAATAGTATTTAGCCTTAAGATGGAATGGAATCTTGCTATATGGTACAACACGGATGAAACCTAAAAACATTACGCTAAGTGCAATAAGCCAGACACAAAAGGACAAATATTGTATGATTCCACTTTCATGAGGTGTCTAGAGGATTAAACTTTGTACAGACAGAAAGTAGAACAGGTTACCATGGGAAGGAGTAATGGGCAGTTATTGTTTAATGGCCACGGAGTGTCAGGTTTGGGATGATGAAGAAATTCTGGAGATGGATAGCGGTGATGGATAGTGGTGATGGTTGCACAATAATGCAAATGAACCTAATTCCAGTAAACTGTGTAATACTTAAAAATGATTATGAGGATAAATCTTGTGTTACGTATATTTTACCATAATTAAAATATACCTTTACAACCATGCTTGGAATAGGTACTATTATTCTATTACCATTCCCATTTGCCAGATAAGGAAAGTGAAGATCAGAAAACATTGATTTGTTCGAGGTTTTCCAGCTTGTGAGTAGCAAATAAAACAAACCCTCCACTGGGTCCCCATTTCAGATTAAAGGCTAGAAATCCTTAGGATGCTTTTACAATGACCCTCCACAGTCTGGTTCATACTCTGCCCAGTCATACCTTTTTTGGTCTCTTATACTTTCTCCATGGTTTGCTTTGCTCCAAACACACAGGGCAGGGACACTCCTGTCACAGGACATTTGCACTTGCTATCCCCTCTGACCAGAATTCTTCCTATCCCACTTTATAGGCTCCCTGATTTACTGCCTTTACTGATTTGCACAATTCTCATCTTCTCAGTGGGCTCCTCTATCCCCCCATTAACATTTCACAGCTTCCCCCAAACATCCCCCACACCCTTCCTGCTTCATTTTGCTGCATATCACTTATCACCATCTGACATTATCTATATCAATATATTTTACTGTCTGACTCTTCCCATTAGAGTGTAAAACCCACAAAGACAGTGATTTTTTCTTTTCTTCTTTTTTTTTTTTTTGGTGGTACTGATGATTGAACCCGGAGGTATTTCTACCTCTGAACTATACCCCAACCTTTTTTAATTTTTTGTTTTGAAACAGGGTTTTGCTAGGTTGCTGAATTTTGCTACATTGCCGAGGCTGTCCTTGAACCTGCCATCTCCTGTCTCAGCTTCACAAATACTGGGATTACAGGAGTGTGACACCACGTCCAACTGTGATTTTTATCTATTGCGTTCCCTGCTTTATTCCCAGCACCTTGAAAAATGTCCGACGTATAAAATAGGTGCCAAATTAATGTTGGTTGGATGAATAAACAAGTAAACAAAAAAGATATTATATATGCTTATACCCTGATGAGTTATGATACTTCTCACTGGATACCCTGGCATTATCCGTCCATTTACATGTGTATTGACTCTACCTCTGCTAGATTATCAGCTCTAAGAGTCTTATATGTCTTCCCAAAGTTTATGTGACCCCAGACACATAACAGAAGTTGAATTTATGTGCGTATTGATCATGGGAATCAAGATTCAAGGGTCAGAGCAGAACAGGCAGGTCCCTCCAGGGGCCCTCATTAAAATACTCCACCAAAAGATTTCCCAAATCAACTCTTGGGACAAAACAAAAACGCTCAGTTACCTATGAATACAATCCTACGCTCACGGTCTCTCTCTTCAGATTAATCAAGTGAGAAGTTTAATTCAAGCAACCTCTCTTAATTCCCGTATTGCCAAAGCTCAGAGCCAGCAAAGACCAAGGAAGACAAAGCGTCACTTTGTCAGGGCTGAGCCTCAGTTGCTGCTGAGGCTGAGAATCCCCTTAACCTTAAGCAAGCAGGTGAGATACCTTTAAGAGTCCCCTGCCTCTGTCCACATTTCTCTTCGTCTTGGAAATTCTCAGCGGTGCTGTTGGAAAACTCTTGGCATTTGTTTCTACACCAGTGCATGGGTCCGATGCCAAGAAAAGGAAGATTCTCGGCCCTTGAGGACCAGGGTCTGGACAAGATGTGCTCCACTTGCCAAGGTCTTTTCCCGTGGGGCTGGGTTTCTCCCCCTAAAAAGTAAAACCCAAAACCCCACATATCCAGCAAACTGCACAAGTCATTTGTGCTAATAAAATGGCAATTTACCTATAGAAACTGACCTCTAAGATAAATGCGTATTTATTTTTTCTCTCATTCCTTCTCATCATCATCTCTCTCTCTTTCTCTTATGAATACATGTGTGCCTACTTACATGCACACTTATACACTCACAATAATTAGATTTTCCCAAATTTCCTAGTTGGCTAAGAATCAAGACACACAGTCGGGTGAGAAAAAGTGATTCAGCCCCCTAGGTTTGGTATTTACTGCCAAAGAACAGATTTTCTGGAAGAAAAAAATCATATTTCCCAAACCCTAACCAAAATAAGATGAATCAAGTCCCCATTGTCTGCTCGTAATCTCCATGAGTCTGTGGCTGAGTGTGGGGCAGTGGCGAGTGGTTGTGTGAGCTAGCAATGCTTTACTTTCTCTGTGGGATGTCATTTTCTGACAGCTAGTGACAGTTTTCATTTCCACGTGATGGACAGAACCCATATGGTCCAAAGAACTTGACCCAAGACTTACAAAAGCAATGTTGTGACGTTTTTCCATGAAGGCATGTTCTACTCAGGGCAATCTGAGTAGAGCTGAGGGTTTAGTGACCACATTTATATGATACTTTAGAAGGGGTACAAGTGACTGTATTTACATGATATTTTAGAAGCAACTCAGTCTTCTGGGAAGCCTGGCCTCATTTAGCAGGAAGAGGCTAGTCTAGGATCTGGAAAGTCCAGCCTGAACAAAGGCTTTGAGCTCTGGAAGCCCAAGACTCTGGGTGTCGGTTTCCTTACCTGTAGAATCAGATGTGAATACTTTGTACACAGAAGTGTTGAAAGGATTAGCATTTTTGAAATGCTAAATGTTGTTTCTTTAGCCCCAGCAACAACTGTTGTCCGTGACTTTCTGCTGGACTTTGAAGAATGTTGGTATGATAATCGCGGAAAAGAGCCTCTGCCTCTGCAAACCATATGTTGCCACGCACTCACAGGGCTGGGGCTTCGCTCTGATCCCACGTCCAGCAAGACTGCCACGGAGCTCATGGAGGCCCAAAAACTTTACCACATCTTGGCTCATGGTGTTGGAGGTGGGGATAGGAATCTGTGAGTGAATGAATGTAGTGTTTTGTGGGAGTCAGTTTTAAGTTTTGCCTGCTGTGGATTTACAAACATCCCCACTTCTCTCAGCACTACACAATGAGAGAGAGAGAGAGAGAGAGAAAGAGAGAGAGAGAGAGAGAGAAGAGTTCACTTGAGCATGAGAGTGAGAGACAGGGTGAGAGGGAGGGAGGGGGAGAGAATATAATACTTAGTTCTGAAGATGGTACACTTATAATTATGTTTCCAGGGCACCACAGAACAATGCGGTTAGGTTGTCCAAGGAATAAAATCATTAACAGGGCCGTCCTCTGGTTTCTCCTCCAAGCCACTGTCTGTGTGTTCAAGGGAAAGAATCTCAGCTTCTTCACAAGTGGTGCTATCTTTCCACAGGATATTCGTTGTTTTGAAAACAGGAGAAAACCTCAACAGCTCTGAAGTATATAATTACGCTTTCTTATTACCCAACAAGAACGTTCTCCACAGAGCTGCTGCGAAGATATTTGCAAGAGGTTGGGAAGAAGGAAGGGGAGTGCAGGAGGACAGCGGGAGGCCAGGGAGCCGAGTGGCTGGACCCCATTCTTTTCGTTCTGTCTACAGCTCTCGGGAGTTGTGGCATTTCCTCAAATAAGCAGCCTAGGTAGTTTTGGTTGTGAGTTCCCAGCCTCCCCCCCACCCCAAACAGTTATCAGTGTAAGAAGTGATTTCAGAGTATTAGGGCAGATTCCACTACCACTGAATCATATACGGACTCAAGGCCAGATGATGACATCAGAAACATATGTTGTTAGTCTGAAGGCAACACTTGGCCTCTGAAATGAGAACAGGATCTCCAGTGGGAGAACCAGGGATCCAAAGGCCTCGGGAAGGACCCCAAGGGGAGAACGCCTTCATCTTTCACCTCCAGGCAGAAAGTCACCTAAAAAAACCCTCCTCAGATGTTTGTTTGTGGTGTTTGAAAATATTTCTAGGAGAGATTTTTCTTTTTTTTTTTTTTTTGCAGTACTGGGGATTGAACCCAGGGGCATTCTACATCTGAGCTACACCCTCCAGCCCTATTTTTTTATTCTTTTCTTTTGAAACAGGGTCTTACTAAGTTGCAGAAGGCCTCACTAAGTAGCTGAGGCTGGCCGCGAACCTGCGATCCTCCTGTCTCAGCCTCCCAAGTACTGGGATATACAAGCTTACAAGCGTTCACCATAACACCTGGCTAGGAGAGCTTTTTATTTTCCTTTCTTCTTCTTCTTCTTCTTCTTCTTCTTCTTCTTCTTCTTCTTCTTCTTCTTCTCCTTCTTCTCCTCCTCCTCCTCCTCCTCCTCCTCCTCCTCCTCCTCCTTCTTCTTCTTCTTCTTCTTCTTCTTCTTCTTCTTCTTTATTTTGGTACTGTGAATTGAGCCCAAGGGCGTTCTACCTCTGAGCTACTCCCCCAGTCCTTTCTATTTTTTTTTTTTTTGAAACAGGGTCTCACTAAGTTGCTGAGGGTCTCGCTAAGTTGCTG
>PVJS01060566.1:0-11213 GCA_004027185.1 Glis glis | reverse complement strand
TGGTGCACACTTGTAATCCCAGTACTTGGGAGGCTGAGACGGGAGGATCGCAGGTTCGCTGCCAGCCTCAGCTACTTAGTGAGGCCTTCCACAACTTAGTGAGACCCTGTTTCAAAAACAAAGAATAAAAAATAGGGCTGGGGGTATAGCTCAGAGGTAGAATGTCCCTGGGTTCAATCCCCAGTACCGCAAAAAAAAAAAAAAACTTTTGCTTTGAAGTACTACTCATGTCAGACCTCAGACATCTGTGAGGTTTTCAAAGTTCTGAAGTATAAACCTTAAGATTCCACATGGCCAACTTAATGTTAAAATCCTGCTGCAAATGGAGTGGGGTTGAAAGAGAGGGAAAAAAAAAACTAAATTCTGTTGAACTCTTTAAGCATGCTAAGGATTTTGTTTCCAAACTACAGTGCTTGAGGTGGGAGGTTTCCAGTTTTCTTAGCAAATTTTGATATCGGTAACCTCTTGTGATCCTCGTACATTCTTACAACCCTGAGTTTGTGTTCTCCCCTGGTCTTAGTGTCCTGGGTGCCTGGAGGCCTGGGCCGTGGAGTGGCGTTATCATAGGGAAGGTAGGCGATGTTCAAAGA
The DNA here is from genome assembly GCA_004027185.1 of Glis glis. Taxonomy (NCBI): domain Eukaryota; kingdom Metazoa; phylum Chordata; class Mammalia; order Rodentia; family Gliridae; genus Glis; species Glis glis. The sequence goes on along the minus strand of PVJS01060566.1, from coordinate 10,623 downwards.
ACATGTGTTTGCACATAGCTGGGCCTGGGTGTGGGTATATGGATGTGTGAGTAATAATTGTAGCAGCCATTGGATGAGCAGGTCCTTCCTCGGCGGCCCCTGCAGACAGCATCCCAAACAAATTACTCACTGCACTCCTCTGCACGTCTGCTTAACAGCCTCTCGAATCCCTCACGGCCTCCTAACAGATGGTCTTTGCCCCCCAAGGGTGTCTCAAACTGGCTCTAAGAAGTGGTGTCTTGTATGAGCAGGGGAAGCTGAAGAAAGAGTCGGAGGACCCGGGTTTACTTGGTGCTGTAGTTATCTGCATAACCTGGGGCCCCTGTCCCCTTGGAGGCACAGCAGACCCTCACTTTACTGTCCTGGGCTCCTAAAAATCAGTGATTTGGCACAACCTCATTTACAACTGCTTTTAATTCAACACAGTATTTTTTTTATTATTATTATAAAGCTGTCTCACCACCAACCTCTTTCCCCAAGACTCTTCCAGGCACCATATGACAATTCCAAAGTGTCCATTTGGGAGCTTTTTGAGAATACGGCTTTAGCTGCTTAAATTTAGGGTCTGTACTTGTCAGTCATGTTGAAAATGAAACACAAGCCTTTTTTCTTTGTGCTGGGGATAGAACCCAGGGCCTCACACGTGCTAGGCAAGCGCTCTACCACTGAGCTACATCTCTAACCCAGGAACCACTTTTGAACTCTTCTAAAGCTACCTGTAGTACTGTTGTACATCAAGGAGACTGTGGTCTGTCTTTCTTGCCTAAGCTTCTCTGCTTCCCTAAGTACAATCTCTCAAGTCACCTTCTCAAAGCAGCCTCTCCTACCCCAGCCCCATCCACATCTCTCTTCATCCCCTAGCCTGCTCTTTTCTTTTTCCTTCCTTCCTTCCTTCCTTCCTCCTTTCCCTTCTTTCTTTCTTTGTGTGTGTGTGTGTGTGTGTGTGTGTGTGTGCATGTGTGTGCCACACCCCCGGCCCTACTTTTATTTATTTTGAGAAACAGTCTCACTAAGTTGCTGAGGGTCTCCCTAAGATGCTGAGGCTGGCCTCAAACCTGTGATCCTCTTATTTCAGCCTCCCAAGTACTGGGATTACAGGCGTGTGTCACCACACCCAGCTGTTTTTTTTTCTTTTGAACACTTTAGATATTATATACTTATTTTTTAATCACCAATCTCCTAACCTAGACTGTAGGCTCCTTGAAAGCAGGGGTGGTTTTTATTATTCCCTAGTGGAGCCTGGGCACCTGAAATTCTGCTTTGGCTCATAGTGGATCCTCAGTAAATATTAGTTTGGTGGTTGGCTAAGGATAGAGTTAGTGCTACCCTAGGCCTCTCTTGTGGGCCTAAGCCATAAGGAAATGGAGCCTGAACTCTGTTCTGATGAAAATTGCTTGAAGCGGATAGTGGTTTGAGGGGACAAGGCATGACATGGAGAGGCCGGTCTATCTTTTCTTAGAAGTAGATGTTAAGTGTCTGCAATGTGTGGAAGTAAATGTGGAAAAGGAAACCAATTTGTGTGTGTGTGTGTGTGTTACTAGAGATTGATCTCAGGAGCATTCTATCTCTGAGCTACATCCCCAGCTCTTTTTATTTGGTGCTGAGGATTGAACTCAGAGGCATTCTACCTCCAAAGTACACCCCCAGCCCTTTTTATTTTGAAACTGGGTCTCACTATAAGTTGCTGAGGCTGGTCTGAAACCTGTGATCCTCCTGTCTCAGCCTCCCAGGTACTGGGATTGCAGGTGTGCACCACTATACCCAGCTTGCACTATATAAGTCTTGAAGTGGGGTCTGAGTTTCTAGTCTCCAGGGTAAGGAAATCGCACATCCACACTGTAATAAGGGCAGTATGGGAATTTCCCTGTGTGTCTGCCATCTGTGATCCCAAATTCTTTATAGCATTATCATAAAATCTGAACTCAATAAGAGGTTAGAAGAGGCAGGGAGGTCTTACAGTTAGATGAAGGAGGAAAACAACCTCACGGTTTTAGCCTTGTTTGTCCTGGCCCTGCAAATTGGCCTGCCTGTGACAGAGGCAGGGTCTCCAAGCAGCTTCCATGAACATACCCAGCTTTTCTGTGTCCTCAAGTTTGCCAGGGTGTTCTGGTTTACCCATTGTCTCCCTGTCTCAGACTTCTCCCAATCGCTTCTCGTTGATAGCCTGACATATCCCTAGCTGTTGCCCCTGGTATGTTATTCAGGTCCTTCCATGAGCCGCTACTTCTGAGAGATGTTACATGGCTTCCTGACTCGGCTGGCCAAGCAGAGCCCATCCCAGGTGCACCCTTTCCCCTCTGCACCATCTCTGCCCAGCTCCCTCCTCGGCATCCGGAGAGAAGGAAAATACACAGAACCCTCAAACACTGTGGAAGGAAAATAGTTCATGGATCTTTGTACGTCCTATTAAAATATAGAATCCACTACCTAAATATTACAAGACTGCACCAGTGTGTGCTCCAGTCTGTCGAGGATGATGAGTGGAGTCATCTATTTACCATCCTGAGATTTTGCTCTTTGGGATCACCAGGGGTGGGGGGGGGGCTGTACTGGTGGTGAAGTCTGTACCAAAGGGATGATGGGTAAGATCCACAGAGCCAGGTCTTCAAGGATGACTTCAAGGATTGAAGCCCAAGATTTAGACCTCCAAGCAGAGGTAGGGATTTCAACCCAATAAGTGTGCTTTGAGAAGGCAGGCGGTGCTTTGAGAAAAAGAAAAATAATCTTAACTGCTGTTGTATCTGGATATATGAGACTTCAGAGCCAGCTGGGTACAGTAGCACACATCTGTAATCCCAGTACATGGGAGGTTGAGACCAGAGGATCACAGGTTCAAGGCCGGCCTCAACAATGTAGTGAAACCCCGTTTTAAAATAAATAAGAAGGTCTAGGGGTATAGCTCAGCTAGAATGTACCCCCAAAAAAGTCCTGTGGTTTGACTATTGACAAAGAAATAACATTGGGATATGTATGACATGGGTCCCATTTTCTTTAGGATGTCTTTTGTGTGTATGTGGTACTGGGGATTGAACCCAGGGGCACTCTACCACTGAGCTATATCCCCAGCCCTTCTTATTTTTTATTTTGAGATGGTCTCACTAAACTGCCCAGGCTGGCCTCAAACCTGCGATCCTACTGCCTCGGCCTTGGAATAGCTAGGATTATAGGCATGTGCCACTGGTTTAGGATTATTTTATATCTTCCTGTGTAAAAGTTGAAGCAAAAATTAGAGCCATCTAAAGAAACTTATAAAGTGTAGCATTTCTGACTGAACCGGGAACAGAAACCATACCCAACGCTGAGAATGTGTTTCTCCGGGGTTGTATCTTTAAAACTCTCCATGTTCAAGATTCGGCACACATGCAAGAAGGAAGGGTGACCAGGTGGTGACATTTCCCCAGAAGGGAGGTATTAAGCCACTGGAAGTTCTTCTAGAGAGACCCAGCCATCCCCACACTTGGGCCACCTCACAAGTCCATCTGGCTATCACCTATGTTGTAGCATTACTGATGTGTACAATTTCTCAAAGTCTTGTGTGCCGTAGTATTCCAGTTATTTTCATTATTCATCTAAAAGTTTGTTTTTCCTTTGCTTTCCTCACAGGCGAGACACAAATAGGAACTAAATAACACTGTATAGTCATATAGCCAAACAAAACATGCTGGTTCAACCAGGAAATAAATTCTTCCTTAGGACTAGTGAGAAGAGACGGATGGAGAGATGCTCTTGTTTGTTCTCCAGGTTTTCCCGTTTTTAAAAACAATCGCTCTTATACCAGAAAAATCATGTAATTACTCCCCCAATGGATTCATTTTAAATTTCCAGGGGTCACTCTGCGATAAGTCATTACTAAGTAGAATCTTAGATTGAAAGAATTAACCCAGCTTCTCTCCGTCTTGAGCATTATGTTAACCTCTTGCAGACGCCTGAGTGAGTTTATTACATGACTCAGGACATGTAGTTTTTAACAAGTACAAAACACTTTTTAGATAAGGTAGCACAATCAGCTATTTGAAAAACTAACATAGGTTTCAAAGCCATTTTTCCCCTACCTGAAACAATTAGAATTTCCCAAAATTAAAATATAAGTGGGATACAAAGGCAGTCCTTTTTCAGAATCTCTTACTGTGAAAACTCGGGCAAGCTCTTGCGCTCACACTCTTTGGGTCCGTAACCACCTTCTACTCTAACTCCCACTTTTCTCAGTACATATATACAGTATCTTATGATCGTCTCTCTTCCAGCCTTGAGTGCCTGACACTGGGATGTCACTTGCTGACGGTGCTGGCAGAACTTGCTCCCGGGCCCCCGGCAGGTACCAGGCTGCGGGGTGTTACCTGTTTCAGTTTGAACACCAACCATCCTCAACATCTGGGGATCTTACGTTTATGCATCTAGAAATGGAAACACTCTTGCTGAAAAGTTTTCTAAACTTCCCCTTAGGTTGCGCTTCATTTCATTTTGCCTTTTTTTTCTTCTCAAGTCTCTACAGTCTGCATAGAACTGAGAAAATATAATTTCTGCAGGGCTAAAATCCAAGACTTGGAGGCTGTCTTCATGTCTGGGGTGCCTATGAGTTGCTACCTGCTATAAGCATTGTAAAACTTACCCTGCGGAACAAAGAACTGAGCACAAAGACTGCTGTCTTCTTCTGCCATGGCAAGCCCTAGTTTTCCAGTCTATTTGGCCTTTTCTTTGTTCTCCAAGAAATGGGTGTATAAGAGCAGGATGCTATTGTTCAGAGAGGCGACAGCTATTGCTTGCACAAACAGATCTTTTTCCCCCTCTGTAGCAACCTCAGTTGCTCTACCTGTTTCTGGCTGTCACACTTTTGATTGTAAACACCCTCCTTCTCCCCACTCTCAGGAGACTAATAAATTAAATATATAAATGTCAACTGCCTGAGTTTATCTACCAGCTCACATAATTCTAAACAGAGTCATTCGGCCTCTATCCCTATCCGAAACCAGTTTGCCCCTTTTCTGTCACCACCACATCAAGCACCAGGGTAGTATGTCGAAGTGAGAGCCACCCACTGGGTAATGTTACTCTGTCACTCCCTTCAGGGGACAGATTAGCTGCCAATTGGTATCTCATGGCTCTCGTTGGAGTTTGTAATCTATTTCTGTGCCTCAGCTGTGACACCAGTTGTCCTGGCAACCTGCAAGCTGGGTAGTGGCGGTGGGTGGCCTCGAGGGTCAGAGGGAGCTGGCAGTCACCTTGCGCATAGAGGATCTTCCATTCTGGGCAGGCCTCCAGGGGGAGGTTGTCACTTACTAAGTGGATCATGGACCACACGGTCTTTCTGGTACAGATAGCATCCCATGGAGGATAACAAACTAACTAATGGATGGTCCAGGCAGGACGTGGGGACGCCGAGCCAGGATGTCAGGCGATCCCAGCCCATTTGATGGTATCGGCTTGTCTTGTGAATCGGGGTAATGTTCGGGTGGTTTATCAGCACTGGCACTCAGAGCTGGGGACATGAGCAGACGTTGGGGAGGAACGAGAGGTCAAGAGGAGGATGAAGGGGAACATCGCGACAGCCGACCTTGGCTGTTTTTCCTGTTGATGGGTCTGGCCTGAAAGTGTCCAGTGTAACTAGAGCTTTCTAACTGGGTTCTGGTAATTGATCCACGTACCCAGCCCTGAAGAACACAGCTCATCTTCTGCTCTGCTTTTAAGATGTTCTCTGCATTTATGCCACCATGTTTTCTGATTTGGATCCAAGAGGACATAGAAATACTGAGGAATGTATTGTGTGTGTGTGTGTGTGTGTGTGTGTGTGTGTGTATGCGTGTGTGTGTGTGGTGTGTTACTGGGGATGGAACCCAGGGGCTTTCTACCTCCGGGCTACAGTCCCAGCCCTACTTTATTTTTTTATTTGGAAACGGGGCCTCACTAAGTTGCTGAGGTTGGCCTCAACCCTATACTTCTCCTGTCTCGGCCTCCCAAGCACTGGGATTACAGGCATGAACCACCATGCCCAGCTTGAGGAATATATCTTAAATCTCCTAACCTGGTTGACTTTGCTGAGATGAAGTCTAACATCGGGCAGTCATGTGAGGTGACACCGAATGTCTTGGGGGCTTTGTCTCAGAACTGCTCCATTGTGGAAGTCCATAGGCAATGGGCTTGGCTCACATTCCTTCTGAAGATCCTCTGCCTGTGTGGGCTTGGAGGTGTTGAGGCGTTTCTCACAGAGACTAAACATAGGTCTTTGCAAGGAGATGAAGAACAAGGGACCTCATGAGGAGGATGTCCCCAGAGCATTTGGGACCCACAAATAATATGGAGTATGTATTACCTTTCCCTTTATTAATGAAAGAATTATTGTGGTCTTAGTGTTTATCATTTGTTCCACTGAATGTGCATAGTTAACTGTGTACAACTGTGTTCACCATGGTAATAATATCAGTGGGATGGAACTAAACATCTCCAACACCCATTATATATTCTCCAAAAGCACACTCAATCACTCCCTCTTCCAGAGCCAGAATAGGAGTGGATCTGGGTCTAGAACAGGGAGACATAATTTGAAGGAGAAAAAAAAAATCCTCCACAGATATAGTTGTTGGCACTTTTATAGAATCCTGTATTTTCAGGATATTTCTTAAGAGATAAATTGGTTTTGTTTAACAGTTTGTGGTATGCCCAGCAAGGCTCATTATTTCAAACTGTTGAAATGATGTGTGTCCCTGGAACAATAAATACCTATTAGTTGCATCATGATAATGTAGGGGAGTAGTAGTTTGATAGGGATCAAACTCAGAACCTTGTACTGACCTATACTCCCAGCTCAATTCGTTTTAAGGTCCTTATGTAAATCTTCAATAATTTGTGATAAATATTCATCATTCTTTATGTTGCATAGGTAATACAGTTCTCTTATGTTGACATGGATAAGAAATAAAGCTAATGGCCAGGCATCATGGTGCATTCCTGTAATCCCAGTATTTGGGAGGCTAAAACAGGAGGATTACAGGTTGGAGGCCAGTCTCAACTTAGACCCTGTTTCCAAATTTAAAAAAAGGGATAGGGCTGTAGATTGGAGAGAGAATGTCCCTGGGTTCAACACACACACATACACACACATATACACACATATACACACATATACACACATACACACACATACACACACATACACACACACACACACACACACACACACGCTATAGCTACTGTGAATGGCATTTCAGTTAAAAGATTAAAATCTTTCTCTAGGTTTGATGGTTGCTTTTTTAGAAGAAATTTGGTAAAGGAAATGATAACCCAGCTCATCTCATGAGCTTCATGCTTAATACTTATTACAACTGATGTAGATATACAGTGGTCAGCTGCTTACTTAGAACAGAAGGAGCCTGTTGTCTCTCCCTCCTGAGCCTGTAGATACAGATCTTGGGATAGGTGTGCATCAAGTATTAATTGCTAAGGGGAAGATGGAGAAGCTCTGGGCTTTGTCAAGCAGCAGAAACATCAGGCTAAGCATGGAAGCCTAGGGTTTTCTTCCCTTTCCTCCCCCTCTGAGGCCACTAGCAAGCGGCTTTCTTCCTCTGTGCCTCCATTTCCTTGACTTTCAAATGCAGATAGCCCTGCCACTTTAGAGCATCAGATCTAAAGGTATGAGTCCCAGTAAGCACTTTTGGGAATAATATCCAGATTCAAATCCCAAATACCTAGATTCAAATTCCAGACCTGCCATTTATGAGCTATGTGTCCTTGGGGGAAGCTGTCCAGCTTCTGAGCCTTATTTACTACATCTATAAAATAGTGGTGACCGTACCTACCTTGAAAGGTTGTCGAGAGAACTAAAGGAGATGAAGTGTGTGTCTAGCCCAGTCGTGGCTCCATAGTAACTGTGGCAGGTACGATGCTGTTATGATCATAAATTTCTCCATTTGTTGTGATGTGTTGCCACAATGAACAGGTGAACAGTTGCAACTTGCCTGTGTTTTTGTTGTGGAGACATTTCCTCTGTAATAGAAACTGTCACAAACTGTGACTGTCGTTAACACTGACAGTGAATTCAGTTATGTATTAAGACTGTCTGCTTCTTTGACATACAGGGTAGAATAATTACAGTGAAGGTAATTTGCCAGAATTACCTGCGTGCCTATGCTGGGGACCTTTTGGAATTTTAGGTGAATTTTTTAGTATGAGTCAAATGGAAAGGCACAGTGAGTTTGGAATTTATGGTCTCAGCTATAAAAAGGGTAGGGAGATTCCCAAAGGCTATTGGTATAAGTGGAACTCTCAAAAAGAAAAACATGATGATTTATTTTAATGTAGTTACCATGTCTTGTTGGTAATAGATAAAAAATTACCTAGTCTAATGCTTTGAAATTGAATAGGACAAAACCTGAGGGCAGATATCTGCATTTTTCTATCTCCTTTTAGCAAATATTTATTGAATATGTGCAGCAGGGTAGGTCTGCAGGACAGATAAAGGAACTTTCTGTCACTGGGCAGAAAGATGAGAAAATACACAACTATGTGCTGTGGCCGGTGCTCTGCCAGTGGTACCCACAGGATGTCATGGGTACAAACTAGCGTGGCATCTTCTGGGATCAAGGAAGCCTTTATCCTTAGACCTGAAGGATAAGTGGGTGTTTACAGTAAACATAGTGGGTGTATCAGTTAGCATGTGCCATATAACAAGCCATCCCAATATTCTGTGGCTTCAAACAACAAACATCTTGGGTGGGGATGTAGCTAGAGGTAGAGTGCTAGTTTAACATACACAAGGCCCTGGGTTCAATCCCCAGCACAAAACAACAAACATCTTGTATTATGGTTCTGTGGATCACCTGGGCTATTCTGGTCTGGGCCAGCTTGGCTGGGACTGGTTAATCTAGGGTGGCCTCACTCACAGGTATTGGAAGGCTGGTTGTACCAAGAGATGAGGGAGCTTCAGTTGGGACAACTTGTCTGTGCTTCCCACTGCCCTCCATCCTCCAGTAGACCAGTCTGAACTGTGCCATACTGTAGCCTCGGTTCTCAGGAGCAGCATGAGAGGGCAAACCCCAGTGTGCAAGTGTGTTTTAACCTCTGACTGCAAGACACTTGCTAGTTTCTCTTTGGCCCCAGCAAACTACCTACCAAGTTTGATTCAAGGGATGAGGGACATCGCCAGCTCTAGTCACATGGTAGACGGCGTATACAAAGCACAGAGATAAGAGGACATGACGTGTTGGGAAATTGCAAGTAATCCAGAGGGCTGGAGGAGAGTATACGTGAGAATTATCAAGAGAAGGGGCCGGTCAGCAAGTGTCTTTTCAAGAAGCTCTGCTGAGGAGTTTGAAGTTTATCCTGAAGACAGGCAAAGTCATTGAAAGATTTTAAGCAGGATGTTGACAGGATCAATAAGATACGTAAAAGCCTAGTGAGATGGCAAAGGCCGAGAAGCATTTGTGAGCCTAGCCGATTCCAGGAGGTTTCCAAAGAGATGTCCCAGGGATTTATAGAAAGTAGAAATGCTAAAACGGTGAAAGAATATTACAAAACAGTGCACCAGAAAAGAGGTTAGAGGCCTTCACAGGTTTAGCAGAAGAGAGGAAGGCCCAGGTCTTGAATCTGTTGGGAGAACTGGGAGCATGCTAAGGGGCTTGGACCTTGCTCCCAGGGCTCAGCCACATCGTTCCTCTGTGGATCCTCCAGAGTCCTGTGGATTGTGTGTGTGTGTGTGCGCGTGCGCGCCCAGTTTTTATTTTGCATCAGGCTCTTGCTAAGTTGCTGAGGGTCTCATGAAGTTGCTGAGGCTGGCTTCAAACCTGCCATCCTCCTGTCTCTGCCTCTCAAGTACTGGGATTACAGTTGTGCACCACACCCAGCCCTGTGGATTCCCAACAATAGCTACTGGGGGGCCAATTCAAAGATGGTCTCTGAGAGCGCCTTCTCCTTGGAGAGACACTGCAGTGTCACCCCAGCTGAAGGCTGCTATTCTTTCCCACATGTTTTTCCCTTGGACCTCAAAGTAGACAGTGTGCTTCAAGGGCCCTGGGCTCTCCTGCTGCGCCCTAACCTCAGATAGGACCATTCATTTCTAGATCTGACCTTTCAACTATCCTTTAACTCTTGAGAAATACTAAAATAGAAGTGGCTGTTTCGTTTCACTAACTTCCAGATACCGAGAGTAAGAACTTGTGGTTTTCACCGATACAGTTGGGGCCAGTTTGTTGTCACTGAAACTGCGTGATGTTGGGTGGGAACAGCAGGGTGCTTTTCAGCCCTCTGGGCTTTAACTCCACCGTCGAAAGTGCTCTAGAGGAATTTGTAGAGAAGAGTGGGAGGGGGATCTAAATGTGCACTGAGCAGATGGTAGCTTGCCATGTTTCCTTTCTGATTTTTTCATTAAAAAAAAAAGAGAAAACATAAGAGTCTAGACAGGGTAGTACAGGCTGCTGGAGATGCCTTCGGGTTCCTGCTCCTACCCTTGACGGACACCTTCCCTAAGCAAATGTTGAGAATAAGTGGGGATCAAGAGGGTAAAGGAAGCCGGGCGTGGTGGCACACGCTTGTAATCCCAGTACTTGGGAGGCTGAGACCGGAGGATCCGGGTTCACAGCCAGCCTCAGCTACTTAGTGAGGCCCTCCACAACTTAGTGAGACCCTGTTTCAAAA
>PVJS01060565.1:0-11217 GCA_004027185.1 Glis glis | reverse complement strand
CGCGCCCCCCGGCCCGAGCCCCGGCCCCCCGCCCGCGCCCCCGTCCGCGCCCCGGGCCCCCGCACTCACCGCCCGCGCTGCCCCGGCTCCCTGGCGGAGCCGCCGCTGCCGCCTGGACCTCCGCTGCCTCCCGCGCTCTCGGAGGACGGTCGGTGCCCGCGCGGAGCACTGTAACCCGAGTCCGCCACGCCCCGCAGAGCCCGCCGTCCCCTGCCGCGGGACTCCGCGGCTGCGGCTTCCCCGCTCCCCCGCAAACTCCCAGAACTTTCTGAGCTGCTTGGAAATTAACACCTTGGGCGACAAGCCAGGAGAAGTGACTGCGGGAGACTCGCGGTCATCTCCCTGCGCCCGTCCACCTCCCCAGCGGGATTCCTGTGGCCTCGAGATGGAAAGTAAGAGGCAGATTTAGAGGTTCGAGGATCAGGGAAGCGCGGTGAAGGAGCAGTAGTGTCCAAGTGGGAAGCATTGCTTGCCATTGTTTAAATGAAAGCACCCTAACATGTTTTAGTTAGTGTTTGTGTGTGCTACTGGGGACTGAGCCCGAGGGCATTCTACCTCTGAGCTACACCCCCAGCCCTTTTTTATTTTATTTATATCGAAACAGGGTCTCACTTAACGCGGACTGGCCTCCAATCTGCGAGCCTCCTGTCTCAGCCTCCCAAGTACTGGGATTACAGGAGGGCGCCATCGTGCCTGGCGCTAACATATGTATTTTATATGGGAACTCAGGCATAGGAACGTTCTAAAACAGAAAATACTAAATGACAATTTGCACTTTTTTCTTTAAGACAAGCTTTGATGAGCTGTCCTTTAACACTTCGATGCAAGTAGTGGCTATTGTGCAACACCACAATGCGTGACAGGGTGGTTTGCAGGCATTAGAGTTAGAATTTACAAAACAGGTTTTATTTTTTTCAAACTAAATTAACAGAATCCCTCCTCCTCCACCTCTTCCTCCTCCTCTAGGCTGAACCCACAGCATTCTATCTCTGAGCTACCTCCCCCAGCCCTATTTTTTATTTATTTATTTATTTATTTATTTATTTATTTATTTATTGCAGTACCAGGGATTGAACGCAGGGGCGTTCAACCTCCGCGCTACGCCTCCGGCCCTATTTTTTTTATACTTCATTTTGAAATCGGGTCTCACGAAGTTGCGGAGGGCCTCCCTAAGGAGAGAGAGAGAGAGAGAGAGAGAGAGCTGCAGCTGGCCGCGAACCCGGATCCTCCGGTCTCCGCCTCCCAAAGTACTGGGATTACAAGCGTGCGCCACCACGCCCGGCTTATTTTTTATTTTGATGTAGGGACTCACTAAATTGCTGAGGCTGGTCCTGAACCTGCGATCCTCCAGTCTCAGCCTCCCAAGTACTGGGATTACAGCCGTGCGCCACCATGCCAAGCCTGTTTCTTGAGAGAAGGGAGTAGAAATGAAAGGAAGAAGGAGAATGGAAAGAAGGGAAGAAGGAGAAAAGGAGGAAGGAAGGAAACAGCCTGTTTTGTTTCCAACAACTAGGCTTCCAGAGCTGCGGCCAGAGCGCTGGGATCCAGGGAGGCCAGGGTAGAAAATGATTTCAGTTCACTTTCTTCTGGTTTTATGGCTTAGCAAGGATTACAGTTGGCTCGTCAGGAACATCTTTTTTTTCTGCGCGTGTACACTGGAGTGACGTATGTGATGAGCCATCTATGTGGTAGTTGGTTTTAAAGATGAAAGAGCGCCTGGAGACCCCAGTGGTTTCTAGGGCCGCCCTAGAGCGTCGGTGTGGAAGGGCTGCAATTCCCGCCGCGCTCCACGGGAGGGCAGTCTCCTCCAGGGCGCCCGAGCACTGCGCGCCCTGCGCAGTCAGTGTTATCTGGGCGCGGTGTAAGAAACCGAATTTGGCTTTTCTTCAGACTTTTGAACGATCTCTGAACAAATCCTAAAGGGGTTGCTGAGGAGGAGCTGGGCTCCCGGGGCATGCATTTCTGGTATCTCTCATTTGCCACTTGACCCGTGCCATCTTGAGATCACTGTCACACACATGTACTGCAGCCCAATTCTTCCTAAACTATGATGTGCCTGTGAATCGCCATGGATCCTGTCCTGACTCAGGAGGTCTGGGGTGCGGCTCAGATGTGCATTCCTATCTTTTTTTTTTGCGCCTCTCGGGTGATGCTGATGGGCGGGTAGAGGACTAAACTTTGAGCAGCAACACAATAGACAGATGGTTTACAAACTACCAGGGTAGCCTGCGGGCACCTAATACAATCACACAACAATAGGAACATTGTTAACCCTGTGCAGTGTTTACTAAACACTGTTCTAAGCACTTATGTTAACTCATTAAGTCCCACGTTATCAATTCCGCTAATATTTCAATGAAATTGACCCAGGTGCATTAAAATAGGTTGGAAGTCATAATCTAGAGCGTATATCTATTATTGTATTATCTGATATTATAATACATTACTATACACTATACATGTTTATACTATAAGTTTTTATTTGTGTTCCGCATTTTGGGTCGAAGGGACCAAAAGGATTAACCCATTACCACAACTGTGTGAGTTGGGCACTGCTATTATTTCTCCTTCGGAGATGAGTTTACTTTCAGTTTTAGTCCCCGCCCCCACCCCTTTCCCATCCTCCGTGGCTTCCTTCTCCTTTTCCAGTTTGTGGAACATGATTGTAAACGTGAAAACCACACACAAGCAGACCCGGAGAAGTGCATTCCCTCCTTCGTTCCGCCCATTCTGGCAATCCTCTGAGAGTCAACAGTTTCATGGTTTTCTGCGTATCTGTCTGTGTTTCTTTTTGTGGAGATAAGTGATACATGTATGTGTCATTTCTCTGCTACTTTCTTATACAAAAGGTGAAATGCTATATATGCTTTTTCATGTTTTCACATACGGCACCTTAGGGAATCCAGAGATCTTCCTCATTTTTTTTTTTTTTTTTTGGTGTGGAACTGGGGATTGAACCCAGGGGCATTCAACCTCCGAGCTACACCCCCAGCTCTCTCTCTATTTTTTTTTTTTTTTTTTTTGCGGTACCAGGGATTGAACCCAGGGGCTTCCTACCTCCAAGCTACATCCCCGGCCCTATTTTTTATACTTTATTTTGAAACCAGGTCACACGAAGTTGCAGAGGCCTCACTAAGTAGCTGAGGCTGGCCGCGAACCCTGATCCTCTGGTCTCAGCCTCCAAAGTACTAGGATTACAAGCGTGCACCACCACGCTTGGCGTTTTTTTTTTAATTTTTATTTTGAAACAGGGTGTCACTACTTGCTGAGGCTCTCCTCGAACCTATGATCTTCCTGTCTCAGCCTCCCAAGTACTGGGATTACAGGTGTGCAGCACCACACCTGGTTTCCTCATTCTTTTTCATAGCTACCTGGCCTACTGTATACACATTCCACTGTGTGTGGGCACCATAGTGTGTTCAAATAATCACCAGTGTTTGGAAATTTTTGAGGTTTCAACTATTTTGCAGATAAATGATGTTGCAATTAATAACCTTGTGCATGCGTGTTTTTACATTTGTGGAGGTGTATCTTTAGGGTAAATTCCTAGAGTGGGACTGCTATTTGCTGGGTCACCAGGTGATCAGTGCCTATGTGGGGTTTTGTTTTAGGTTTTTTGTTTTCTTTTTTAGCTGTTGCCATATTTTTCTCCCTAGAGCTTGTCATTTTGCGTTTCTACCATCAGTGTATGAGAGGGTCCATGTTCTACAGCTTTTCCAAGCTTGTGTTGTGGAGTTTTTGATTTTGAAATCTGATGAGTAATAAATAGTATCTCAGTTACACCTGTAATCCCAGTACTTGGGAGGCTGAGATAGGAAAATTTCAGGTTCAAGGCCAGCCTCAGAAATGCAGCAGTACTCTCAGCAACCTTGTGAGACCCCATTTAAAAAAAACAAAATTAAAAGGGGTGTGGGAGTGGCTTGGAGGTAGAATGCCCCTTGGTTTAATTCCTAGTACCAAAAAAAAAAAAGAAAGAAAAAGAAAAATAGTATCTCAGTGAGGTTTATTTATTTATTTTTTTGCGGTACCGGGTATTGAACCCAGGGGCGTTCTACCTCCGCGCTACACCCCTGGCCCTATTTTTTTATACTTTATTTTGAAACCGGGTCTCACGAAGTTGCGGAGGGCCTCACTAAGGAGAGAGAGAGAGAGAGAGAGAGAGAGAGAGAGACAGGGAGAGAGAGAGAGAAAGAGAGAGAGAGAGCTGAGGCTGGCCGTGAACCCGGATCCTCCGGTCTCCGCCTCCCAAAGTACTGGGATTACAAGCGTGCGCCACCACGCCCGGCTCTCAGTGAGGTTTAATCATCATTTCTATTATAATCAGTGAAGTTGAAAATATTTTTATATTTAAGGGCCATTTTTATATGTTTTCCTTAATTATCTATTCATGTCTTTTACTCATTTTTTCTATAGAATTCTGGTTTTTTCTGTCTACAATTTTAAAAGAGCTTCATATATTATGGACATTATCTCTTTATCTGTGATAAGGGTTCCAAATATATTCTCTCAATTTATCATTTGTATTTTTGACTTTAAAGCATTATTTTTGCCTATAGGAATAATTGCAGTCATTTACAAATGTATTTATTCATGCATATACACATATATGTAATTTAATTGTGAGTGGTTAACTCCCACAATAGTTCCATGAGTAGATGCGATTTCTCCCATATTAAGAATAGCAGACTAATATTAAGTGACTTGCCCAAGGACCTAAGGCTAATAAATCACATAATTTTTGGAAGTACTAATATATTCTGAGCTTTTTTTTTTTTTTTGCGGTACCGGGGATTGAACCCAGGGGTGTTCTACCTCCGCGCGAGGCCCCCGGCCCTATTTTTTTTTATACTTTATTTTGAAACCGGGTCTCACGAAGTTGCGGAGGGCCTCACTAAGTAGAGAGGGAGAGAGAGACAGGGAGAGAGAGAGAGAGAGAGAGAGAGACAGGGAGAGAGAGAGAGAGAGCGTGCGCGCGAGCTGAGGCTGGCCGTGAACCCGGATCCTCCGGTCTCCGCCTCCCAAAGTACTGGGATTACAAGCGTGCGCCACCACGCCCGGCTTCTAATATATTCATTTGTTGCTTTAACAACTGCCAACTAAGTTGCTGAAAGCCTCACTAAATTTCCAAGGCTGGCCTCAAACCTGAGATCCTCCTGTGTCAGCCTCCCAAGGACTGGAATTACAGGTGTGAGCCACCATACCCTGCAAGGATCTATTTTGAGCGATGATGACAAAAGTCAAATTGGAGTGGATCGAGAGATGGAGAAGAAGGTGCTACCCTGTGTTATTAAAACCTGCAAGGAGTTGGTTGGGGAAGGAGATGTGTGGTGTGGAGGCAGAGTTATTTACTTATCTACTTATTTATAGTTGGGAGAGACTTGAGGGTTGTGGAGAGTGCCTTTGGACATGCTTTTTGAATTGTGAATTGCTTGACATAAGTGCTGCCATTTTGAGGCAAATGTGTGTGAGTTAAAGTAAGACACCCAGAATGACAGCCCAGGGGCCTCCCAGGCTACGGGAAAGTCCAGGAGCCTCCCAGGTCTGGCTTGAGTGATAAGATATGTTTAACGCCCTCTCCCCATGGCTGACGTAACCTAGCATTAGATGTAACTGCGCATGCCCAGCCCCAGCTTAAGGAGCATAAGTCCACCCGAGATAAAGACCCCCTCTCAAGGGTATAGAAGGCCCAGGAGAATTAGGCCCAATGAGCCTCCAGCTCCGAGTCAAGTGAGTTACCAGACCCCCGGTCACGGTGCTCCATGACTGCTGGTGTGTTCCCACCAACGGCGACAACCCAAGAACCTGGAGAAGAAACTGCGCTCTGGTAAGCTCCCCCGCTGGGTCTCGGCTGCGCAGGGTTAGGACTCCCATACCCCGTGTGAAGTGTGAAAATAAAATTGGTATAAACTCCCACCAGGAGTCTGAATCTAAATTCCGCCAGTCTATAGCTCTCCTAACTCTCTCTAGCGGGTGGGGCCACTCAGAGCAAGGGTATTTAAATGTTGATGGCGTAGGGTACAGTTTATACAGGATAAAGCGGGAATGGTGTACAGGAAACGCTGGGAGACAGTTCTCTGTGGACCTTTCACGTTCTGCACATCTGTGATGGCTTTGCTCCAGAGGACCCTGTCAGGGATGTTTGTATAGATAACAGTCTTGGAAGACAGAGATGGGGTCTCCCTTCAGAACAGAGGACACATATGTTTGCCAACCTAGATAAGAAAGATTTTCTTCCAGAACTGAGATTGGGCAGGATTGCTAGTGGCCCTTCTAAAAGACTGGTGTTTTCTAACCTTAGGGTCTGTCAGCAGTGACACAAGCCCACTGTGTACACAGCATTCACCGGGGGCCACCCCTACATTGTCCCCTGTTATGTAATCCCAAGAGGCTGATAGGGGAAGATCGCAGTTTTGAGGTTACCATGCACTGGAAACTTAGCAAGACCCTGTTTCAAAATAAATAAAATAAAATAAAATAAAAAGGAGCCAGGCGTGGTAGCTCTGAGGTAGAACACCCTTGGGTTCAATCCCCAGTATCACAAAACTAACCTAAACTAAAATACACATTCCTTGGGAAAAAGTTAAAGTGTATTCTATATTAACAATTTTTGTGGGATGAGCATGTAAATGCCTACCACAGTGTCTGACATTTAACACATCTGAGTTCCCTGTCTCTTCAGAATGAGGTGTGGTTTCTGTAGGGCTGGAACTCGGGCTGTTTCTCTGGGTATGAGGATTTGGGTGGGATTCTGGTTGTGTGAGGGCGTGTCTTAGGGAGAGGTTTAAAGACAGCTTTCCTCCTTTGCTGTTTTACCAAGCTCCAAACACAGAAGGTACTAGAATATAAGTATTCCATTGCAGTTAGGGCATTCAGAGGAAGACCAAAGAATCAGTGTCAAATCACTGAAAATATCAATGTAGAAGAAGTTAGGAGCGATGGGATTATTTTTAACTTTCAGGGGGAGGTTTGGTTTCTGCTAGGTGATTGTGGAGATGTTCAAAATGTCTGACTTGTCACAGCGTCTGCTTTCTATGGGTGGTAAAATTAAGGGGCTATTAGCCGGGCCTGGTAGCGCACGCTTGTAATCCTAGTACTTGGGAGGCGGAGACCAGAGGATCCAGGTTCGCAGGCAGCCTCAGCTACTTAGTGAGGCCCTCCGCAACTTCGTGAGACCCGGTTTCAAAATAAAGTATAAAAAATAGGGCCGGGGGTGTAGCTCGGAGGTAGAACGCCCCTGGGTTCAATCCCCGGTACCGCAAAAAAAAAAAAAAAAAATTAAGGGGCTACTGTCATAACGGGTGTAAGTTAGTTTCCTGTCTCTAGGTTTACTGAGGCAATATTTCCTACACACATTTCTGCACCTTTTTTATTATTCACTTATATAACTCCACATATTATTCTACCAGTACTTGCTCCATAAGCTGTATTTTCCCTCCCTTCCTGCTCCCTGGCCACCTCTCTCCCTGACCACAGAGCAGCACCATGTTGGCACCAGCAGCCAAAGTCAGTAAAAATGAGCTCAACTCCAACCACAGCGGGGCCGGCGAGACCTCAGAAAGAACAAGAAGCAACTGAACATATCTGTGGAGTATAGAATGAAATGCACTTAATGAACAAGCCAGTGAGGAGATGCTGAAAGTAGAAATGTAACAAAAGCCAGGCAAAGGCTAGGCGTGGTGGCACACGCTTGTAATCCCAGTACTAGGGAGGCTGAGATCCGAGGATCCAGTTTCGCCGCCAGCCTCAGCTACTTAGTGAGACCCTCTGCAACTTAGTGAGACCCTGTTTCAAAATAAAGAATAAAAAATAGGGCTGGGGATGTAGCTCGGAAGTAGAATGCCCCTGGGTTCCACCCCCAGTTCAGCTAAAAAAAAAAAAAAAGCCAGGCAAAGTGGTGCACGCCTGAACTCCCAGTACTTGGGAGGATGAGACAGGAGGATCACAGGTTCAAGATCAGCCTCAGCAACTTAGCAAAGTCTCCAGTAACTTAGTGAGACCCTGTTTCAAAATAAAAAACAAAAGCCAGACATGTCTGTAATCCCAGGACTTGGGAGGCTGAGACAGGGGGAGTTCAGGTTCAAGACCAGACTCAACAACCTAGTGAGACCGTTTCAAAACCAAAAATAAAAACCAGGCTGGAGGTGTAACTCGGCGGCAGAGCCCTGGGTTCAATCCTCAGTAAAAGGAAGGAAGGAAGGAAGGAAGGAAGGAAGGAAGGAAGGAAGGAAGGAAAGAAGGAAGGAAGGAAGGACGGACTGAGAGTGTATCTCAGAAGTAGAATGCTCCTGGGTTCAATCTCCCAAATCCTCAGTAATGAAAGAAGGAAGGGAGGAAGGGAGGGAGGGAGGGAGGGAGGGAGAGAAAGGAAGGGCGTGTGTCTCAGAGGTAGAATGCCCCAGGGTTCAATTCCCCAATTTTGGGGTAACAATATTTGTGAACCATCCACAAGTGTCTGCACTGTTTGGAAGTAAGATGAAGAGGTGTTGCATTATTTGACCAGAGTTGAAGTGGCAGAATTTGAAGATGTAAAATCGGATTACTGAATAGATTTTTTGTTTTTATGAAAATCCTTACTTCGAAAATAAAGTTCTCTTCAAAGACGTTTCATCTGAGTGAGAGTGGTGATCTGTCGTCCAAGTCCACTGATGTCAAATGGAAATGTGGAAAGGATTTGACGGAACATCAAGTCAAACGCAGAATGAAGCCGTCGGGGAGGCAGCGTGGAGAGCCAGGAGCTTCTGCACCTGGTTCCTGACCATTCGGACGCTGGTGCAGCTGAGTTAGGGAATGTCATCCATTGCAGTACAACGCGGTTCCTCATATGGATGATGCAGAAGAGGAAGGAAAAGAAGATGATGATGATGAAAAGGAGGGTTTGAAGATGCTGATGAAGAAGGGGTTGAGGATGAAGGTGAAGAAGATGAAGATGATCAAGAGGAGGAAAGAGAGGAGGAAGGAGAAGATGACTAATTGAACACTGAGATTCCAACCTCCTTTTTTGGTGGTACTAGGATTGAACTCTGGGATTGAACCCAGGGGCATTATTCCTCTGAGCTACACCCCTAGTCTTTTATTTTATTTTGAAACAGGGCCTCACTAGGTTGCTGAGAGCCTTGCTAAGTTGCTGAGGCTGATCTGGAACCTCTGATCCCCTGTCTCAGCCTCCCAAGTACTGGGATCACAGGCCTGCGCAGCTTCTAACCCCCCCGTTTTTTTTTTTTTTGAGTTTCATCAGTGCTTGAGAGCAGGTTGCAGTCACTCCCCACCGCCCCCTGCTGCCCGTCTTGTGCTCAGTTGCCCCGTTCTTGAGGTCTCTTTTCTCAGCACCATGGTTCTTGACTTACTTGGGGGTTAAGTGGAGAATACCTTGAGCAGAATACAATGGGTAAAGAATCTCTATACCCTTCTATTCTAAATTCCTTTTTATCCCTTCTTGTCTCAACAAAACTGTATGGAGTCAATATCCGATGTTCTGTGGGAAAGAAAAGCCTTGGGCTCCCTTTGCTCTGCTGGAAGCTGGAGGGCACTGGGCCTCTGTGCAGCAGTGCAGAGAATTTTACCTTTTCCCCCCTTTCTTTGTATATTGGGCTTAGAGATTATACTGTGTCTCTATGTGAATATGGACAATTAGCACTTATGAACATGCATCTGTATACTGTCTCTTGTTTAACAAAAGAAAAAAAACTTAAAAAATGGAGTGATCAAAGGTCAGCAAAGGGTGGGTTTGGGATGTTTGGGTGGGTTAAGTGAGCATTTTGAACACATGGCTTCTCTTCTGGCATATTTAACTGTGATGTTTAATGACCATCTTTGCAGTTTAAGTTGACACTTTTCAACTCACTTCTTTCCTAATGATGAGGAGCCCTGCCATTCAATGGGACAATCAGCAGAATTCCGGAATCTTACTTGGAGTTGACATTTTCTGATGTAATTTTGCTTGTTCATTTTTAAATTTCTTTTTTTTTGTTTTCACTGGAAAGGAAAGATGATGCTTTGTTTTAAATACTAAAAGTGTACACATTGCTTTGTTACAATAAAATTAAATGTGTGTGTGTGTGTGTGTGTGTGTGTGTGTGTGTGCGTGCTATATTTTCCAGGCTTACTGCCTCTTTCTCTGCTGTTTTGGCATAAATCGAACAGTGGGTCAGGCACAGGAATAGGTAGTAAGACCACTGTAGTGGGGCAGAGCTCCCCATTATTGTTGCATGATCGTCCAAAGTCTATAAAGACAGCATCAATTTTCATACATGTTTGATTAAAAACAACAACTGTAAAAATTCATTTATAATAAGTACCCAAAGGACCACATGAAGATGCAGTAATAGTAAGACCCTCTCACCTCTGAACAAGAATTCTGTCAATAACAGCTGTTTTTTTCTTCTGAACAATAAATATATGCATACTTTTAATCTTGACTACTGTATTTTATAGGTGTGCAATTTGTGGTTACTCTGGGAAGTGTGAATCCTTACTAAGATTTTTGTCAGATAATTTAAAATGATTCCTCAGCTGCTGTCCCAGGCCCATCTATTAGTTCTAGTTTCCCAGCTTCTTAATTTACTACATCTATTTTCCATGTGTTGGCCAGACCAGACTCCTGGAAGGGTATCTGCTTGAGACCCTCTAAAAGCTTCCCATTGAAAGTCCCTTGGTTAAGACTGAATTTTGTTAATATGAGAAATCACACCTACCTCTCACTCCTTGCTCCTGGCAGTACTGGGCCCTGATTAGAGCCCTTGACAGTACATGCCAAGCTGCTCCTTGTAAGCCCCTCAAATCCAAATGACTGAGGGCTCGCTAGGGAGTGGAGCTACTTCCTGACTGCATTTTTGCACATTGCTCTTTTCCTACAGTATATCTCTCCACGGGATCTACATGACAAATCCTGTTTCTTCTTTTTTTTCTGGCTACAACATTTAGATCTTCACATGAGAATAGAGAATAATAAAACACTTTTGTATGCATATAACTCATTTAAACATTAACATATTCTGACTATTTTATTTTGCCTTTTTTTTTTTTTTTTTTTTTTGCGGTACCGGGGACTGAACGCAGAGGCGTTCTACCTCCGCGCCACGCCCCCGGCCCTATTTTTTCTATGCTTTATTTTTGAAACCGGGTCTCACGAAGTTGCGGAGGGCCTCGCTAGGTAGAGAGAGAGAGAGAGAGAGAGAGAGAGAGAGAGAGATTGATCGCACGCGCATGCGCGCTGAGGCT
>PVJS01060564.1:0-11223 GCA_004027185.1 Glis glis | reverse complement strand
GAATCAATGGAATTACTATCATAAATAACATGTACATGTGAAAATATACCAACATCATTCTTGGTACTTCATACGGGTGGGGGGAGGCGGGGGGGCACCAAGAGCTGTGTGCATATATGTTAACATCAAATAGATATTCATTGCAATGTAAGACTCCAATGCACCAATAAAAGCACGTTAAAAAAAAAAAAATAAAAATAAAATCTACTTTATATCTCCATAGATTTGCCTCTTCTGGGCATTTCCTATAAATAGAATCATAGCATATGAGGCGATTTGTGTCTGGATTCTTTTTATATATTGTCCCTGAACTGATGCTTTATGCATTTTTATGACTAAACTTATTTTCATTGAATGGATATACCACAATTTGTTCACGCATTCATTAGTTGATAGATAGTTGATTGGTTTCCACCCTTGCACTATTATGAATATTGCTTCTATAAACAGTGTACACGTTTTTGTGTAGATGTATATTTTCAATTCTCTTGGGTATATACCTAGGTGTGGGTTTTTTGTAGTATTGAGGATGGAACCCAGGGCCTTGTACATGCTGGGCAAGTGCCCTACCTCTGAGCTACATCCCCGGCCCTCTGTGTTTAATTTGTGAAGAACTGCTGGGCCATTTTCCAAATCAGCAGTACCATTTTACACTCTTGTCAGCAAGTTATGAATGTTCCCAAATCCTTCTTGAGGCTTATGTTCTGTGATTTTGATTACAGTTGTTCTAGTTAATGTAAACTGGTATCTCCTGTGGTTTTGACTTGCATTTTCCTAATGACTAATGATGCTGAACATACTTTTATGTGCTTTGGGGACATTTGTGTTTCTTCTTAGGAAAAATGTCTATTCAGATCATATGCCTTGTTTTAAAGATAGATGACAAAATTTTATTCTTAAAAATAGATCTCTAGTAACAATAAAATACCAAACAATGATCATATAATACAAACACAGGTTTATGTTTTGGATTCTGTATTGTGCTCCATTTAACTGAGTGTCCATATCTCATGTCAGTACCACACGAGATCATGACCACAGCTTTTTAGTAAGCTTTGAAATTCAGAAGAGTGCATCATCCAGCTCTGCTCATCATTTTTCAAGATTCTCCTAGTTTGCCTGGATATCCTGTGAATTTCCAAATGAGTTTTGGAATCAGCTTGTCAGCTCATACAAATAGGTGAGCAGAGCTTTTGCGAGGGAGGGATTGCGTCAAATCGGTTTTGGGGAGTATGGCCATCTTAACAATATGAAGCTTTCTGATTCATGAACATGAGTTCTCTTTCCACGTATTCAATTCATTTCATTCAATAGTGTTTTGTAGTTTTCACTGTACTTGTACTTCTTTTGTTAATTTTATTCATAAATGTCTTATTATCATGGATGAAGTGGAGTAGTTTTCTTAACTTCTTGATAGTTTTCTTTCAGGATTCTTCGTTGCTGTTGTATAGACATATAATTGACTTTTTAAAAAACCGATCTTCTATTCTGCAATCTGCCGAACTCAGTTATTCGCTCCAGTAGGTTTTTGGGGTGTGTTAGTTCTATTGTTGAAATATTAAATTTTAGATGTTTAGCATGCCATTTAACACAGAGGTTCAGGAAAGAGTCTGGCTGGGATGGGTTGGGGACATCTTTTTAAATATCTAAAGTCATATTTTTGTTGTAGGGAATGGCAAACTGAAAATACCATCCTAGAGTTGTTTTGAGGCCAAATTAATTTTTTAAAAAAGAGAGAGAAAGAAAAAAGACAGTTATTCGCATGTAGATGAGGAGGTGGAAGAGCGTGGGGGCTCCTCTCTCCATCTCGCCCGCTCTTCTCATAGCTGATACTCCTTTGCTCCTGCACATCTGCCACGTGTTTTCTCTTATTGATACGGATGCTCCAAAGTCAACAGGTGTGTGTGATGTCAGAAGCCTGCCTTGTTTCCTTTGGATGCATTCCAGTGCTGGATAAGGACATGTTTGCCTGCAATGGCTTTTTTCCTCATAGAACCAGGTTTTTTAGAAGGCCCCGTTGCTAGGGAATTCTGTAGCAGAGAATGTCCATACAATCCCTCACACTTACAAGACCGAGATCCAAGTAGTGTGTGTTGTTGGATATATACTGTCTCAGAGTCTACATGGAAACCAACTAAAACTTTTTTTTTTTTTTTTGGTATTGGGAATGAACCCAAGGGCATTCTACCACTGAGCTACACTCCCAGCCCTTTTTACTTTTTATTTTGAAAGAGGATCTTGCTAAGTTTATGAGAGTCTTGCTAAGTTGCTGAAACTGACCTTGAACCTACGATCTCCCTGTCTCAGCTCCCTGGTACCGGGATGATCAGCGTGTGCCACCACACCCGGCTTAATTACAACATTTTGATCCAAAACTTTGGTCTCCAGCAATACCAAAAATTTGTTTTTAATAGAAAATAGGTACAGCACATGATGGCTATACCTATTTTCTTGATTTCTTACTAAATTTTTGATAAGGTAATACACCAAGAATTTCAAGCTGGAATAAACGTAGCTAATTTTAAGTGCATAGCACAAAGCATGATATTTAGATTTTGTTATCTATTTATTTGTTGTGGTGCTACAGATTGAACCCAAGGTGTTTTACCTCCGAGCTACATCCCCAGCCTTATTTTATTTTTTATTTTGAAACAGTGTCTCACTAAGTGGCAGCATGCAGCCTCAAATTGTCAATCCTCCTGTCTCAGCCTCCCTAGTAGATTTTTTAATATTAGAAGGATCTGTCTTGGTGGTCAGCTGATTTATTTATGTCTATTAGCCATATTGAAAGAAAAAAAATTCTAGATTTATCAGAAAAATAAATTATTAAAAGACTTCATCATATTAATAAGTGCTGCATATTTCAGGTGCTTAAAATATATGTCTGGATTTTCTCAGATGAAACATAATCCTCCTAAATTTTTAATTTAAGGTGTAGGTTATATGATTTTCACTCTCAAAGTCATAAAGAAGATCTTCCCAAAGCAGGAAAGGACATTTGTGTATTGTTAAAACTAAAAATGGTCTATGTATCAAACTGATTTGGGGGGATTAAAGCATTTTTCTCATTCTCCAAGTGACCATCCCTCTGGCTAGATCAGGATCCTAATAAACTCCCCTTTTCACATCAGGAATTGTTTTTATTTTTATTGCATTGCTCAGTGGCAACCAATTTGGTTTCCCTTTCATAAATATAAGCAAAGTCTCCCACTATTAAAATGAATACAAAAATCAGAATGCTTCTAAAGGCCTAACTTCACAGGCCATGTCTGGGGGTTCTGAGAAAACAAAGAGAACTGGTTCCTTCTCCCTGGAGCCAAACCCAGGTGAGCCCACCCACATGCGAATTACAGAGGACAGCACACCAACATGCTGCTCTACATAAACATATGTATCCCTCTCTCTTGGGCTCCTCTCCCTATGAGTTTATAATGCATTATTTATTGAGAATAGAAAGCAAAGGAAGTGTGTTCCTTCAAGACCTGGTCTTGGTGCTGGAGTTGCTGCAGTCAAACAACTGGCATCATCTTGGGCGAGTGGTTCCCTGTGACTTAGCTCTGCAAACAGGGCTCCCCCTGCCCCAAATTTTGATCATAGCAACACACAAAGGGGGATCCGGGAGTCAGTTCTCCCCATTAACCTCACCTCTTCTCTCCTCTTTCCTCTAGATCCAACCTTCCTCTTGCTTTAGCTTTGCCCTTGTGGTCTTTTTCAATCACCCACATTACCCCCAATCAATTCTCTTCTTGCATAAATTAGCCAGATTTGATTGCTGTGGCTATCACTCCAAGAATGCATATTTGGGATACGGTAAAATTCAGGGTGTTGCATGTGACAGCAACTGCTTTCGACTTTGAGATAAATATTTCTCAATGTACAAATGACTATATCCACAGGAGTGGAGAGTTACGTTCTTAAAATCACATATAGCAGCCAAGTAGTAGAATCTGTGCAAATCCACTATTGCTTACCCACAATTACAAGGTGAAACCTGGCCTGCCCTGATGTGTGGTTACTTAAGTCTGTATATTACTATGAAGTTCAACTTGAGCCAGGCACAGTGGCACACGCCTGTAATACCAGTACTTGGGAGGCTGAGACAATAGGATCACAGGTTTGAGGGCAGCCCCAGCAACTTAGCAAGGCCCTCAGCAACTTAGTGAAACCCTGTTTCAAAAGAAAAAAAAAGGGCTGGGGATGTAGCTCAAAGGTAGAATGCGCCTGAATTCAACCCTCAGTACCAATAAATCCATCCGTCCATCCATCCATACATACATACATACTACATAATAAAGCTCAATTTGATGTGACTCATACCATCTCATAATCTTCCCCCACCATAATGGGCTTGAGGCTTCACCCATTTACCATGAACCTATTGACCTGTACCTGTAGGGTCACCCAGCATTGATGTCCTTTTTGACAAATATCAGTAGCTCCCAGTGATTGGCAGTAGGTGGGGGCTGTACAGTTCCTCTAGGCAAACGTGCAAATACTGGGCCAAATGCATAAATATTTAGGAAGATCATTTAAAAATTCACACTTCCTGGTCTTCTGTGCTCTGTGAAGCCTCTGTCTCTGTGCTCTAAAGAAAACCCTTAGGACAGATAGCTCACTCCAAGATGGCTGCACCTGTTTTCTGATGCGAGGACAATGTGGGCTGCATGAGTCCTCTTTCAGGTCCAAGTCGCTCTTCTGAAATTCTAAAACCAACCAATGCCAGGTGTGGTGGTGCACCTGTGATCTCAGTACAGGAGGCTGAGACTGGAGGATGTCAGGTTCGAGGCCAGCATGCAGTAACTTAGACCCTGTTTTGAAATAAAAATAAAATAGGGCTGAGGGTGTACTTAGTAGTAGAACGCCCCTAGATTCAATCCTCAGTATCCTCCTACACACAAAATTTAAATCTATCTATCTATCTATCTATCTATCGATCGATCTATCATCTATCTATCTACCTATCTATCATCTACCTATCTATCATCTATCTGTCATCACCTATCTATCATCTATCTATCTATCTATCTATCTATCATCTATCTATCTACCTATCTATCATCTATCTGTCATCACCTATCTATCATCTATCTATCTATCTATCTATCTATCTATCATCTATCTGTCATCACCTATCTATCATCTATCTATCTATCTATCTATCTATCTATCTATCTATCATCTATCTACCTACCTACCTACCTACCTACCTATCGTCTATCTATCAATCATCATCTATCTATTTATAATCTATGTTTTTGTGCTAAAATTTTATGGGATACTGTCCCAGACCACTCTGGGTTATTAATAAATGTATGATGCAAGCAGCATTTTATTCTCTTTCTGCTTGGCTCTAAATCTTTTTTTTTTTTTTTTTTTGCGGTACCGGGGATTGAACCCAGGGGCGTTTTACCTCTGAGCTACACCCCCGGCCCTATTTTTTATACTTTATTTTGAAACCGGGTCTCACGAAGTTGCGGAGGGCCTCACTAAGTAGCTGAGGCTGGCCGCAAACCCGGATCCTCCTCGGGTCTCCGCCTCCCAAGTACTGGGATTACAAGTGTGCGCCACCACGCCTAGCAGCTCTAAGTCTTTGAAGAGGAGACTGAGATCCTGTGACGTGGTCATGTAAGAACAAAAGACCTGGGTAATCTTTCATTACCACACATCTCGAGGACAACTTTCCCAACAAACAATTATTTAGCGGCTGAGGATGTAGCTCTTTGGTAGATCCTTTGCCCAGCATGCTGAAGCCCTGGATTTGATCCCCAGTACCAAAACCAAAACAAACCTACAGGAGTGTGATTTTTCTTTTCTTCTTTTTTTTTTATACTGGGGATTGAACCCAAGAGAGTTCTACCTCTGAGCTACACCTACAGCCCTTTGTATTTTTTATTTGGAAACAGGGCTAAGTCCTGAGGGAGTTTTCACTGCAAAAAAAGCCCTCCCCCCACCCCTCCCATTTCTTTTTCACTATCTCCTCACTGTTAAAGGGGTTTAGCTTCAGGCCAATTTGTTTGTCTGCACAATAAAGCCAAGCAGGAGATGCAATTGTACTGGTTAGGAGGTGGTTATATGCAGGACTTAGAATATATCTGTATTAGTTTTTTTGACCAAGAAAATATCCCCAAAACTATACAACTGCATAGAAAATTCATAGATCCCCAAGAATATATTTGAGGTTTCCTAAGGCCCATGAAGCCTACTTTGAAAAACTCTAGACGATTCCATCATTACATGTGAAATCCAAAAGGAGAATTGAAGGCTCAGGCTAATCTCAGAACGCTGTGTGGGGTGAAACTACTAAGCACAAGAATTCATTCAGCTCTCCTTCCAGCCTCCAAGGAGCTCCCTGGGCCATGATAAAAACACGAGCATGTTTGCCATTCAACTGAGCAAGAAGGGCAATAATTTCTCATCAATGCCAAATAAAATACTAAAGCTAAATTGCTAAAGAGACCTGGGAGTGAATTCAAATGATCCAATGAACTTTTTTTTTTTTTTGGTACTAGGGATTGAGCCCAGAGGCATTCTACCCCCAAGCTACACCTCCAGTCTAATTTTATTTCTTATTTGGAAACAGGGTTTCACTAGGTTGCTGAGAGCCTCTCTAAGTTTCCAAGGCTGGCTTAGAACCTGCAATCCTCCTATCTCAGCCTCCCAAGAACTGGGATTACAAGTGTGCGCCACCACGCCCACTCCCAGTGAATTTTTTAAATAAACCAGTAAGTGTGTTTAATTGGGATTGAGTTCATTTGAAATTTTAAATGCTTAGCTTTTATGGCTGGAGGGAAAAATGTGAATAAACTTCATTTATTGCATTATTGGATCTATGAAAAGTATTTTGCTCATCCCATCCATGTATTTTCCTTGAATCCCTTCTCTTGTAGAAGGTGAGGCATGACTTATCCCAATGATGGGCGGTGATCTAACTTGGTATTAAATTGCACTTCAGGAAAGACAGAGAAAATGCAGTTTTATTTTTGGTGTTGTTGGTTTTTTAAATTTTATTATTATTTTTTTACTCTCACCATAGATGCTGCAAAATAAATGAGTTTTCTCTGTTTCAGAGAAGCCTGAGAAAGTTTTAGTCTTGTCATTTACATTCACAAAAGTGAATTAATGTACGACAAAGGTGAGGCTTCAAAGAATCTTTAGGTTCAATATTTGGCTCAGGATGGTGGAACAATTCCCATATCATCTCAGATTTATCCAAAGCTATAAAAAGAGTTGAACACACTCTAAGGATGGGTTGGGGTTGGACAGTGCAGGGTAATTTGTTTTGTAGCTTTTTTTTTTCGGTACTGGTAATTGAACCCAGGGGCTCTCTACCATTACACTACACCCCTAACTCTTTTTTATCTTTTTTATTTTGAGGCAGGGTCTTACTAAGTTACTGAGGCTGGCCTCGAACCTGTGATCCTCCTGTCTCAGTCACCTAAGTACTGGAATTACAGGCATGCACCTCTGTGTCTGACTTATTTTGTAGCTTTTTAACAGCCAAAACCAGTTCACCCATTTCTTTGAGAACATTAAGAAGGACAAAAATATTAAACCATCTTTAATAAAATTTATATAGAAAACTCGGTAATAGGACAAGTACTCGGTTGTCTTTCTGAGTCGTTGAGGATGGAGAGCTCCTGATATTCTTTGGAGAATAAGCAAAGACTTGGCAAGATGTTACTGATACTCAGAAAAGAGTGCTCATTCACTCGTTCACATCAGTAGCACCCTAAATATATGGTACCCCAACAATAAGGAATTCCATGGGACATGAAACCCTCTCAATGAGAATATCCTTGAAAAGTCATATGACGACAAGTTCTAATCTTTACCTTCCATATTGAACTTCTGTTTCCATGAGAACATTAATTGCTAGCATGAGGTTTACTTGTTTAAGTACAATTCCTCAGTGGTAAAAAGCGCCATAAATAAAAAGAGAATCAAGACTTTATGCTCACTATGTAATAATTATTTTAATGTGTAGGTTTTAATATAGAATTTCAGTTTAATATCATTCCAGTTTTCAATATTAATGGAACAATAATCATACATACATGTGTGTACATGGACATATATATATAATATTTAATACACCAGAGATTAAGATTGACTGCTGTGGTAATAACAAGGAAATGCATATAAATTATCTCATTCTGTCGTATCATCAATAATTTACGTTTGATTATGCAACAATTTATCTAGGGCCAGTTGTAGATCTTTCTCTGCTATAATAAAGTGGTTTCTCTCAAGAATAAAGAATTTTTAAAAAGCCCTAGAGTTTTCCCAGACATTTCTCAGTGGCTCTAAGAGAATCCGACTGTGTCCTTGACCGTGAGGGCCCCTGAACAGAGTGACAGGCCTTTTCTTTTGGGATGTTGTAGTGACTCAGAGCCGTAACATGTCCCTGTCGGTGTCAGTTTAACTGCCTTCACTGACTGAATTGGAATTAGAAAAGAGGCCATTTTCTCCTAATTACTTTGTACCTTCTCTAGAGCTCATTTTTCTTTTTCAGCTGGACATTTTTATAGTTGTGTATGTTTCAGGCAATGTAAAAATGAATGCCATCCTAACTAAATGTCTAGCGCCACCTATTGGCAGCCATGTGACATTCCCCCTAAAGAGGAAGCAGAAGGGATTTTCCTAATTCTTTTTCTCTCAATTTACATGTGCATGTGTACACTTTATGGAGATGGTTATACTGAAATATTATTAGTGATAATAATAATAATAATAACAATAATGGAATTCTTTGAAGTTATAGTTTGCATTAGTCTCACAATATCTTTAAAGTAGCACATGCAGCAACAATCTACTTTTCAATTGTAGAAAAAAAGATTCTTGAGTACAAGGAAGAAACAACAATACAACACCACATGATGTTTACTATGTTTGTCTTGAGTGCATATCGGCACCTACAACACAAAGTGTTCTAAATATGCTCTGTATCTTTTGAAACAGCTTTGGATCTCCCCCCGCCCCCGTAGCTTAAACATCAGAAATAATGAAGTAGTTTAAATTCAATTGCTTTCTGTGCTAGGAATGAACAGGTCACAAATGATGCTCAGACAACTGGGTGTCCACGTGCAAAATGATGAAGTTGGACTCCTGCCTTACAGCATGAGTGACACTTAACCAAATATGCACAAAGGAATATTATTCAGCCTTAAAAAGGAAGGAAATTCTGACACATGCTAGCCCATGCATGGACCTTGGGGGCATTATGCTAAGTGGAATTAGTCACTAAAGAACAAATACTGTATGACTACATTTATATGAGGTAGTCAGATTCATAGAGAGAGAAAGTAGAATGCTGCTAGGGCTGGGGAGAGGGGGAACTGGAAGGTGCTGTTTACTGGCTACAGAGTTTAAGTTGGAGAAGATAAAAAAATCTGGACTTGGATGATGGTGGTGGTTGGTTGCACCACATGTGAATATAATTAACGCTATTGAACTGTATACTTAAGAATCGTCATGATAGTAAATTTAGTGCTATATATTTTGCCACCATTTTAAAAAAGAAAAATTTACAATGGATCAAACACCTAAATATAGAAGTTAAAATTATACAATTCATAGAAGAAAACATAGGCATAAATGTCCATGATCTTGGGTTAGGCAATACTTTGTTAGATCTGACCAAAAATAGAATCAACCAAAGAAAAAAAGACAAACTAGATCAAAATTAATATTTGTATGTAACCAAGGATATTATTAAGAGAGTGAAAAGACAACCAGGGACAGAAGATTTGCAAATCACATATTTCTTTTTTTTTTTTTTTGCGGTACCGGGGATTGAACCCAGGGGCGTTCTACCTCTGCGCTACACCTCCGACCCTATTTTTTTATACTTTATTTTGAAACCGGGTCTCACGAAGTTGCGGAGGGCCTCACTAGGTAGAGAGAGAGAGAGAGAGAGAGAGAGCTGAGGCTGGCCATGAACCCGGATCCTCCAGTCTCTGCCTCCCAAAGTACTGGGATTACAAGCGTGTGCCACCACGCCCGGCCAAATCATATATTTCTTAAGGGACTTGTGTCTAGAACATAAACAGAACTCTTGTAACCCAATAATAAAAAAAAGATAATTTAAACTGGGCAAAGAATCTGAATAAACATTTTTCCAAAGAAGATATACAAATGGTCACTAAGCACCTGAAAAGATGCTCAGCCCTTAGGAAAAGGCAAGTCAAAACCAGTGAGATACCAGTTCAAACACACTAGGACAGCCATAGTTTAAAAAATGGGTAATATTAAGTATTGAGGAGGATACGGAGAAACTGAAACCCTGATAAACTGCTGGTAGGATTTTAAAATGGTGCAGCCAGTTCTGAAAAAAAGTCTGTAGCTTCTGACATGATTAAACATAGAGTCATCATATGACCCAGTAATTGCACCCTAAGGGAATTGAGAATATAAGTCTACACACACAAAAAAATGTACACAAATGTTCACAGCATTTCACAATAGTCAAAAAGTAGAAACGACTCAAATGGCTCAACTGATGGACGGACAAATAAGATGTGGCATATACACACAAAGGAATATTATTCAGCCCTAGAAGGAAATGAAGTATTGACACACGTTATGACATGAGTGAGCCTTGAAAACATTGTACTGAGTGAGAGAATCCAATCACAGTAGACCACAAATTACACAATTCCATCCATAAGATATGTTCAAAATTATAGAGACAGAAAACAGGTTAGTGCCTTCTTAGGGCCAGGTTTAGGGGGAAATAAGGATGATTACTTAAGATTTCCTTTGGGGATGATGAAAACATTTTAAAATTGATGATGGTGATGGTTGCAGGTATCTGTGAAGATAGTAAAAATCATTGAATCAGACTTTTTTTTTGTGGTACGGGTGGGGGATTGAACCCAGGGGCATTTTACCTCCAAGCTCTGAGCTACACCCCCAGCCCTATTTTTTTTGTTGTTTTTTATTTTGAAACAGAGTCTCGCTAAGTTGCAGAGGGCCTCACTAAGTAGCTGAGGCTAGCCAAGAACCCGGATCCTCCGGTCTCCGCCTCCCAAGTACTGGGATTACAAGCCTGCGCCACCACGCCTGGCTGGATCATACACTTTAAAAGAATGAATTAAGCCTGGTGATGTGGTGTGTATCTGTAGCCCAGGTACTTTGGAAGCTGAGGATGGAGGATCACTTGAGCCCAGGAGTTCTAGACCAGCCTGGGCAACATAGAAAGGAGGAAGAGGGGGAGGGGGAGGG